>CM067298.1:48729070-48861122 GCA_034231615.1 Meghimatium bilineatum
TGATTTGGCGCAAATTAAACTGGCAGTAAGAAACCACGAATATGGCAATCAGTGACGAGTTCAAAAATGAACATCAGCTTGGAACACGAATTTTCATAACGTCAACTTTCAGAAAATTCATTGAGAAATCCAACAATTATTCGTAAAGAATCTTTAAACATGAAGTGCAACGAAAGAGACAACTATGAAACTACAAACCTTGATCAATGTATTCTTGAGTAAAATAAAATGTTTGAAATTTTATGAAGAGACCATTAATGAGGAACTCACTCAAAGAACTAAATAAACTCCAGTGGGGGTGGGGGGGGGGGGAAGGAGAGAGAGAACTAAGAAAACGGCTCTAGAGATAGATAGGACATACATGAAGAAGAACAGCGGAAAGCATTGTTCTGGAATCCACAGGGGATGAGGAGAAGAGGAAGACCATGAAATACCTGGAGGAAAAAACTTGAATCCAAAGAAACAAAGACTTGGTAGAACGCGGAAAATAACTGGAGGCAATAGTTAAAGATAGAACAAGATGGAGCAAATTGGTTGAAAACCTATGCTCCACATGAAGCTAAAATATATATAGGATAGAAATAGTATTTTGCGAAAGGCAATTATTAGAACTCAATACCCACCAAGGACGGGTGTGTCGGGCCATTTACGTAAATAAAACGACGACATAACGCATTTCCATTCTCTGGACTACATCCTAATGGAAATCTTTTAGGACCACTGTCCTTGTATAAGAGAGAACCAGCGGGAGTTTAAGAATGAAAGCTGAAGAAGAAGAACTCAAAATAGACATATTCAAAGACATCTCAGTATACAGTTTATTATGCACAAATTACAATATCAGAAAATATGTACACATTTACAGGTATTCATTCTCATGTTGTCAAGGATGAGGTAATAAAATACACGTATGTGATGCGCTTATGTACATATCAAGTGCATGGAAGCGGGGGGGGGGATGTATCCCTTAGCTTACTTTCGGGAAAATATAATATAATATTTAGCCTTACAAACAGAACGTGATATTTAGTGTTACAAAATAGAACATGATATTTAGTGCTACATATTAGAGCATGATATTTAGTGTTACGAAAAAGAGCATATTTAGTGTTACAAAATAGAACATGATATTTAGTGTTACAAAATAGAGCATGATATTAGTGTTACAAAATAGAACATGATATTTAGTGTTACAAAATAGAACATGATATTTAGTGTTACAAAATAGAACATGATATTTAGTGTTACAAAATAGAACATGATATTTAGTGTTACAAAATAGAACATGATATTTAGTGTTACGAAAAAGAGCATATTTAGTGTTACAAAATAGAACATGATATTTAGTGTTACAAAATGGAGCATGATATTTAGTGTTACAAAATAAATATAAGAAATGGTCAACTACTCCTTTTCCAACTCTTTCGATAAAAATACTGGGATTGTTTTAATAATACTTTGTTCATAACAAGAAGATGGTTAAAATTGAAGAGAAACGCTATTTTTTTTCTCCATGGGAAACTCTTCTAACCACTACCCAAAACCGAAAAAAATTTATTTCGAATAGAAGTGAAAATATTATTTAAAAGAAATACCCCTTTCCCTTTCAGCAAAGCTGTATCCATTAATGGCCATGATGCACATAAACTACAAGATGTTGTATATATTGTTTTATTTCATTAAAATATATATCACATTTAATATATGTAAGTAAAAAGTAAAGTTACCAATATCATTTATTAATGCCGTAGGCTGTGCGATGTTAGTGATCTTACATTTCAGAGGCTCTGCAAATGAGGGCGGTAGCCATCTCCTCTCCCTCGTAGTCTTTACTTCGCGGATTAATCCGGTACCCATTTAAGGCTGGGTCTACCTGGGAGCCGTTGCGATCTGAAAACATTTCCGCCTCAACTGGGGAATGAACCAAGGACCACTCATATGCGGAGCCAGTACGCTAACCACTGCGCTACGCGGCTCGAATATATGTAAACCAAGTGCGATACTTGCTCTGTAGTCATGTTAAACTGCTAACGAGAAGAAGTATGACACTGTACATTCTTCCAATATCAATAGAATGTTTTCAAATATACATCATAAGTGTTCAAATACATGTATATTGTTACATCCCTGATCAAATGTACATCATAAGTGTTCAAAATATATTGTTACATCTCTGATCAAATGTACATCATAAGTGTTCAAAATATATTGTTACATCCTGAACTAAGCCTATAGCTGAAGTCGATTGCACACTATTCAGTTAAAAATAGATGTCAGAGCTTTCAGATTTGGGAACATTTGAAATCTTCTTTAAAGCTGCCAAGTATGTTCTGATGCGAATATTTTCTGCTTTTGTTGAACATATTATGGTGTATCTATAATGAACAAATATGTTAATTTTAACAATTTTCTAATTTCAGAAGTGAAGCTTCAACTTTGGAAATTTCTATCACCCAAAACATATTGTGGGTGACAAAGATACAAAAGATACGTTTACCATGCATAAGATTACATTCTGATAGTTCAAATCAATAAAATATTTATTGCATCATTTCCTTTCTGGTGTTTGTCAAATAAAGTGGGAAGTATGGTAGCTTGCTAACATACACAACAATTATATGAACTGTGCTTTTATAATTTCACTACCACAAATAATAAAGATGTAATCAAATACGGTAATTGCCTGATCTGTGACTTTGTGCTTGCTTGTCCATAAATTGTGCTCGGTGGCGATAATAAAACAGTCTGTTCTATGGCGGAGAGTTACAGTTTGCGTCTTAGATATCCAAGGCCCCAGGTTAAATTTCTGCAGCATGCAATTGTGCATCTGAACAATTCAGAAAAGAATGACAACCTACTAAACGTAACATATTGCCAAGAAAATCACTACAGTTAAAATATACTGGATCATTACGTCCTGAATAAGATATAGTACTTACATTTTACATAATTAATATTAGTTCATTCTCAAAACCCCTGCAGATTGGCCGGATATAGTCCAGAGAACGGAATTCATTGTGTCATGGTTTACAGCTTATCTGCGATATACGCACCTTGAGGTCTGACACATCCGACTACATTGTGACTTCTATATCATGTTGACCCTCTATGGAATGATACCGCCAAATTGACACTAAAATACCTCCTCAGTCGTCTCCTACGCCATATGAATAAATCATTTCATTTATTTATTTTTACCTCGCATATCAAATCAATGTTTTTACCTATAAGGTCACCCACAATTATTTAGTGTAATTCAAGTCCTTGCTACTGTCATTATCTCTGTGAAAAAGTAGATAGGACATTGTCCTTGTCTTCACGAGGTCTAGTGTTCTATGCCGGGTCGTGCCGTATTGTTTACAAGTGCATTTGTTTTGGAGATCCCTGGAGATGAAAGCTTGAAGCTACGTAGTTAATTTTTCTTAGTGATGTTATCGACAGGTGGCTTGCTGTTGTATTGTGAGGGGAGGAGTACTTATAAGAAAACCCAAATGCAATGACGTCAATCTTCTATGTCTTAGTTGCCTCTTCCTTTCTTTCACTGTCAGCTGTGTACATTTTTTCAATCGGCCAGAAGATTCGATCGTTATAAACCGACCACAGTTTCCTTTAATGTTTCGTGATCACACGCATTGATACAGCCAAACTGGTTCGATCTGTTCTTGAACGAACTTTACCTTGCTAAAATAAGTATTACAAAATGGGGGAGAAGATGGAAATAGAAAATATTTATGTCTTCTTGTGCTGGTCTTTATCAATCGTGTCAGAGAAAACGATCCGCCCTCTCAAATGATAGAAGGGCATTTTCGTTTGCGGAGAAAAAAAAAACCCACATTAATATCGATTAAAACCCACAAGTGTTGACTAAACTGGGGAAAGTAGCTTAGCAACGTTTAGAATTTTCTTAGATCTTTGCCACATCAACAATTATAACTACCAATAAAAACGGAGAATTCATACAATATATTAGAAAGTATAACATTAAATTTAACATAAACGTGATATTGGAGGGAGATTAAGCTTATATATTGCAAGTTTGCAAGGGTAGTAAATAATATCGATAAAACGAAAATAGGTAAGGAGTGTTGTCAATCTTTAAGTACACGACATACTAACACTAACTACAAAAACATACCACGTTTCTACTAAAAAGTCATTATCGGGACCAAAAAAACCCCGAATACTACACAAAGAGACACATACTATTATAGGAAGAGATAAGAGGAGAAAAAGTAGATAATAAAGCAGAGTATATAAGAAGAACAGAAAAAAGAGGCAAACCAACATTTTTGTACACAATAGCAGATTGGGTCTCCGCTACCTATAATATTTTATGGTAGTGCGTTCTAATATAACGTAACTAGACTTTGTTGTCCGCTGGTTAAAGGAGGAGCATCTCTCAAAAAGAGAGGTAAACTCATTAACTACTTACCATGTGCAACAAGATAATAAAAAACAATAAAAGCAACATTTAAATATGATAAAAGAGAAGGAATTAATAAAGTAATAAAATCAAAATCCACTTATTTGAATAGAATGGCGAAATTTGTTTCAAGTTCAGAAACCAAGTACAACAGAACTGCACAGGAGCAAATAATAGTAACACTGTAAACTATCATGTATGTCGTAAGAGACGACTAAAAATGGCTAGGCGTGTGATAACACGTGTCCTATTGATAACTTAGGTATCCCACGAATGCCACGTTGAAATTGACTGTGCGGCCGATGTGCCGTATCTGAACGACAGAGGCAGATATCGCTGTAAAACACAAGTCCGTAGATAGGGATCTTTGTTGGGTTCAAGAACCTCCCTTACCAAGGAAAATTAAAGTTAATTCTGAGCACTACAAGACTTGCAACAAACTTGGTAATCACCTATTCCAACTCACTTCCGTTATTTACTCCCACTCACCTACTCCAACTCATCTACTCCCACTCACCTACTCCAACTCATCTACTCCCACTCATCAACTCCACATCATCTACTCCCACTCATCTACTCCAACTCATCTACTCCCACTCACCTACTCCAACTCATCTACTCCCACTCATCTACTCCAATTCATCTACTCCCACTCATCTACTCCAATTCATCTACTCCCACTCATCTACTCCAATTCATCTACTCTCACTCATATACTCACTCTCATCTACTCCCACTCACCTACTCCACCTCATCTACTCTCACTCACCTACTCCAATTCATCTACTCCCACTCACTTACTCCAACTCACCTACTCCAACTCATCTACTCCCACTCATCTACTCCAACTCATCTATTCCCCCTTACTTACTCCCACTCACCTACTCCAACTCACCTACTCCAACTCATCTATTCCCACTCACCTACTCCAACTCACCTACTCCAACTCATCTACTCCCACTCATCTACTCCAACTCATCTATTCCCCCTTACTTACTCCCACTCACCTACTCCAACTCACCTACTCCAACTCATCTATTCCCACTCACCTACTCCAACTCACCTACTCCAACTCATCTACTCCCACTCATCTACTCCAACTCATCTATTCCCACTTATCTACTCCCACTCATCTACTCCAACTCATCTACTCCAACGTACCCACCTCCCTTTTTGTGTTTTTCAAATGATTATTAGAAAGATCCACCAAAAGAGTGCTTTATAATCAATGCCTACCCATCCTTTCGTAGCACCGGTCCTGGTCAACTGTAAATCTTGATGGAGTGCACTCCGTTTTCCGAACTACAACTTTCTAACGGTATGGGTTTGAGAACCAACGCAAGAACAGACGACGAAAAAGGTGACAAATAGAGAGAACGAGAGATGACTTTCTTAAAGGCACTTCATAACTCGTATGCAACCTGAAAAGTGGAGTAAAAACTAGAAATACTATAATTTGTCATGCATTTCCGAGAGATGCGACCACAGAGGATTGTTCGCGGTGTTTGATACACACTCCATTCAGAAAAATATTGTTACCGTTCATTCTCAAACCCACCGCTAGATCTCTCTTGTAGCAGGACAATGCTCTCAATTCCCCCCCCCCCACCCCCGCTTGTTCTCTCTTGTAGCAGAACAATGCTCCCCAAACCCCTCGCTTTCTCTCTCTCTCTTGTAGCAGGACAATGCTCGCAAAAACACCGCTTGTTCTCTCTTGTAGCAGGACATTGCTCGCAAAACCTCCGCTTGTTCTCTCTTGTAGCAAGACATTGCTCGCAAAACCCCCGCTTGTTCTCTCTTGTAGCAGGACATTGCTCGCAAAACCCCCGCTTGTTGTCTCTTGTAGCAGGACAATGCTCTCAAACCCCCACTCCCCACTTGTTGTCTCTTGTAGCAGGACAATGCTCTCAAACCCCCCGCCTGATGCCTCTTGTAGCAGGACAATGCTCTCAACCCCCCCCCCCCCCGCTTGTTCTCTCTTGTAGCAGGACAATGCTCTCAAACCCCTCGCTTGTACTCTCTTGAAGCAGGACATTGCTCGCAAAACCTCCCCTTGTTCTCTCTTGTAGCAGAACAATGCTCTCAAACCCCTCGCTTGTTCTCTCTTGAAGCAGGACAATGCTCTCAAACCCCCCGCTTGTTGTCTCTTGCAGCAAGACAATGGTCTCAAACCCCCCGCCTGATGTCTCTTGTAGCAGGACAATGCTCTCAAACCCCCCGCCTGATGTCTCTTGTAGCAGGACAATGCTCTCAAACCCCCCCCCCCCCGCCTGATGTCTCTTGTAGCAGGACAATGCTCTCAAACTCCTTGCTTGATCTCTCGTCTCTTACAACAGGACAATGGTTATACCAGATTTCCAGCAGGATGCAGTCCACACAACGGAGATGTGTTCTCGGAGTTGTGTTGCCGATTTATGTGCGCAAATGACCGGTGTATCCGACTTCAACGGTAATAGAACATTAAATTAAATAATTTCGCATAAAGGGAATGCTAGCATGAGATATGTTTGTTTGATTCTTCCCCCATCCCCCGGAATTATGAGCAATAAAGCTCTCGAATCAATTGTGCAATAGAAATGTTTTCCATAGCTTGCTATCATAAGGCTCTAAGTCTCAGCGATGTTCAATGCCTTGAGAAGTAGTCTCCTACTCAGAGGGAATAAAATTAAAATTGTATATAACGGGTTCTCAACTTTTTCAAATAACGAGCACATCACACATGTTATAGTTAGTTCTCGCGAGCACTTGTAACAAGCATGGCGTGAGCACATGGCCTTACGAGAGGTACAAGGTGACCGGGGTTCATTAGGTTGACAACGGCTGGTAAAGACGACATGATGTCAGTCTTCCATAAGAGGAAAGCCTCACTATATGTGCATTTCATCTGGTAATTATTTGTTGCTTGGTGTGCGTCTGCTGGGACAATGGTGAAAACTTCTGACTTTCCACACGCGGAGAAGAGAGACAAATATATGCAGCCTATACCATAAACTAACATAATTTAATGTTTAAATCACAAAGTGGAATCACGGATGAGAAACGGTTCAGTACCCAATGGGCACAGGCACAGCACGTCCAATTACACGTTCATCTACTCATAGATAGTTCATAGATAGTGGAACACCTCGTGCAAGACAGACGAGAGCAAAAAGCGTCTGGGCGAAGAGTCGCCACTACGCGTGCCTGGAGACAGATATAGAGGCTGTCACAGGCTAAGGGTAGCCAACCCGAATTGTCAAGGCATGCCGAAATCGGATGTGCTAGGCCTACAAGGCGCATAACGGTGGCACAACGTAATCACGCTCCCGGCGGAAATCGCACGGATATCCGTGATGGTTACAATGGAGCGAACGCAAAACAAACAAACAAACAAACAAAGTGGAATTCAAGTTGATATGCAAGAGCAAGAAGAAGAATAAAGGATAACAATTTGGTAGAAAACAAAATGTATATATTTTAACTATAAAAAGGTTGTACACAAGACTCGAATTGATGTCCACGAACTCAAACGATTTTTAAAAACGGTTTTTGCTGCACTGCTGACGATGGTTGCCTCATTAACATATCGAATTCAAGTCTTGTATACAACGTTCTATTTGTTATAATTCTTCAAAGTTTCCTACTTAATATTCATGCCCAGTTATTTAAAATATATAGTTTCGTGGACAAAATCTAAAAGGACATTCCCAAATAGATCGGGCTGGAGGGATAGTTGTAATTCTCCACTGAGAACACAATATTCAGTAGATTTAGCAACTATAGTAATAGTAGTTTAAAATATTATATGTATTCACAACCAGTTTTATGTAGAGCAAATACAAGATAAAACAAATCGACGTCTCGACCAAAAAGTTTTTATCACGATTTATATATACTGCGGAATCTCATTATAACAACTTGGTCCGGACCGGTTAAAAAATATGTATGTAATAAAAGGTATACGCTATATATAGTACAACCAATATAGACAAAAATGTAATTGGGGATTTTGAAAATTGCTGTTATATAGGGAAATTTGTTATTAAAAAATGTGCTTTTACCGCAGTCTATTCATTCAAACAGAAATACAGCAGTTGCCACAATATGGGTGGATTCGATATTTTTATAATGTGTTAATCTTTATGGCGAAACACGCCACACTCACAGTCTTTAGTATAGTAATATTATAACGTATATGTATGTCATTAGAAGACATTAGCACACATGCCGGTTATATTTAGTTTTTTATAATTTGCAACTCTGGTAGTCAGATTATATCAGTGGAAGTCAACTAATTTTCTGCAACAGCAAGAAGATGTTCAATTCCTAACAGTCTCTTGTTCTGTGTTCTTTATCAAACTTATACAAAGTATCAGGATGTAATAGAAAAAAAATGCACGAGTGATTCTTTACAACTTGTCTTTCAGTCCGACTCCAATGCGTTACTTGAATTACTTTGAATTCCTACAGAATATCAACACACAATGCTTATTATCTCCCTAGTCCCCAGTTATCTTTTACCACATTAGTGTCATTATTATTGTTACTAGTCTTTATTAACTTTTCTGGTCCCTTCAACACTCAGGTTGAAACGCTGGTTCTCCAATAATTTAGCGAATTTGGATAAGAAAACTAAGTTGGGTGAAGATAGAGCAAGAACTTTTAGTGGTCGCATGATTTACTATGTATGTGCTTTGTTATGGGCACTGTACCAAAGACATCGACCATGGACCAATCTTGGAGCATTGGAATGTACGCCTTAATTATTGGAATGAATAATCAGTTTTATTCTTTTCAGGATCATCTAATTAGAATTGTATCACCTTATATTTGATATGTAGTGTTTTAACCTGTCAATGAAAGCTCCTTTTGGAGGGAGTTGCGTAGAACGCTAACCTGTGCATTCCGGCACGCACATTCTGAGTCACGTCATTGGATATTTACTCTCTCCTCACCTTTATTCTCTTTCGCATAAAAAACGCGCAATAAATAAATGCTCACACGCAAGGATTTCGAAAGCTAGCACGAGAAGACCGCACCTTGTTAGTTGGTGGAGTGACACCCCTACTGCAAACTTACTTAACTGGTTTTAGAAACTAGCTTTCTGCCATGAAGTAGGTATCGACAAGCACTCTTTGTCTTCTAGACAGAGTACAACACGAGACACTCTCCCTTGAGTATCTCTTCTCCTTTAATAAGACCCAGATATTACATCACATCTAAAATATGTTGCCTGTTATTGTGAAATATCAGAAAATATACAGCGTTTATTTAAAATTTACCCTTGCCGGTGTTGTGACCTTTGGATTACCTAGCCATTAGGTTAATAGCCAATTACCAGTGTGAAGGTATAGTTAATCCCACACTAAGCATTAGTTTTCTTTTGAGGTTGGTGACCATTGTTTTATCTAGCTATGTCTACCTCTCCCACCTATACTAATCTGGTATACATTTGTACAGATTGATTAGAAAGTGGACGTACCAGAAGTTGAACTCAATATCTGTTGATGGTAAGACACTGCACATAGCTATTTTAGCTACTCATAATTAACATCTGTGTGTGAGACAGATGTGATGGGAATGTTTAAAATTTTTATAAATATGGATATGTGGAGTTCAATTAAATAACGTATGTGGTCAACTGCAGATATTGAATTATTATTTGTTATTACTATACTACGTTCGTTTTCAAAGTCCCGCTGATTATTAGAACTGTAATCTTGATAACGAAATACGCTGTGTCGTGGTTATCAGTAAGACTGAAATGTATGTGCCACTTGATCTGATATACCAGACTTCGGCATTACTTTTTGGGTCACTTGACATATAGGATGGAATAAGCAACTCCGCCACAAACCTCATTAGTCGCCTTATACGACACGTACATCAGATCACAAAACTGCTATTTATTGCTCTGTTTTAGACCAGCAAAACAAGCGCGAATTGTTATTATTTCTTCCACTAGGAAGAGAAAGATGTAGACCTTCGTTTCATAAAATTTGGATGGATTTGTTTTCCAGAACTTACTTTCAAACGTAGAAGACAGCTAACAAATAACTAGCAAATAATAGAACTAATGTAAAAATCGGTATCACCCTTATATTATAACATCACAGCGTAAGATAACGGATGGTTTGGACTGCCGCTCATGATTCCCTCACTTATGGCATTCATCTTACCTCATTCTATCTCTATTTGTATCCATCAATAGTGCGTACGTTCTGGCGCTCACCGATATTGCCAGTCGCTAAACATGACTATTTTTTTCCTTTTTTATTGCCGTTTACTAATCACAGTGAGATTCTGATGGTAACACTCTCTATATATTTCAATTTAATTGTGTGCGTTTATTTCGTTTGTGTTTGTTTCTTAATAAAGGTCCCTTTTGGACCGTAACGTGGAAAAAGTCAATGTTCCTTTGTTTTTTTTAAATTTGTTTTACGTTAATTGTATTATTTGTTAGTTATTAGTTAAACCAGTAACAATAGTACATTATCCTAGTTATTCTTGGTTTTTTTGCAGCCCACTCCCGACCTTGTAGATATCCTCTGACAGTTTTATTATTTATACAAGAATAAAAGTACTTGGTATCGTAATTATTTATACAACAATAAAAGTACTTGGTATCGTAATTATTTATACAACAATTAATAAACAGTATTTCTGTTAATGTTCAACACGTCACTTGACAAAGACACTAGTGAAAATCATCACAAAAGTGTAAAACGATATGTTTGATGAAAGCTATAAATGTCACAAGAAGAGACCAATGGAGTTATGAAAACATCATAAAGAAATAAAGACTATCTAAGATCAAGACTACATCGAGAGATATGTGGTTTGCACAGCGCATGAGAATGGAACTAACACAACCAGTCTTCGTACATACAACAGCAGAAGATCAGGGCTACAAGGCACGAGGAAGAACAAGAACTAGAGGGGTAGTGACAATCAAAGAAAGATTATAGAGACATGGACAGACTATGATCAAAACGACCAAATGTACTATTATAGAGTTTGGTCAAGACTCCAAACTCTAACCCCCCCCCCTCGATGAATAACGGTACAAGTGAAAAGGACCATAGAGATATAGGAAGAAAAAGACTTGAAACCGTGTCGAAGACCTTACTGGATGAAAATATTGTGCGCATGCGGTTGTGTCTGTGAGTTTCACCAATGGCTCACTAGACAAACCAATCATGCAACAGAAAACCTTAGTAGATGATATGCCTTTATATTGAGGTTCATCTTCTTATAGCAGCTTCATGGCACGTCATCTATACAATCCCGTAGTCGTAACCTTCGATAACAGTTACCATGTTGTTCAGACAGGCTGACGTTGTGCTTGAACTAGTTACGGGCACGGTGTGGGTGGGCAGAACAACAAATAAACCTGTCGCAAGGGCCAGAGTTGTGCCCTGATGTCGACGTCTGTTTCGGCGGCATTGGACTCGTTCGAAAACACCATCGAGTCGAATGGCTACTGGAACAGAGGGCGGAGCACTTATGGGAATGCCCCACGTGCTGTGAGGACAGTTTTCTAATCAAGAATCAAGAATTGAAGGGTGTAGAGAAAGAGCCAACATAGATGAAAGAGGCAGGAAAAGAAGGAAAACAGCAAAGGTTTACAAATTACATATTGTACCAGAGTGTACCGTCAAAGCAAGACAGTGTTGGAGATCCATTTCTGCCAAGCTCCACTGCTGAGACGACTCTGATCTGCTTCTACTTCTAAGTCCACTCTCAGGTAAATAACATGAATTTACATGTGATTTCCACCTGTAAAATCACAAATATGTTGTGCTACCTTTTATTTTTAGACCACGGAAAAGATTGATAGAAAACATCAGGGACATCCTGAACAGACACGGTCATAGCACAGCCGAGACCATACATCTGGCTTTAGAACTCGAGCTCCAATCACCCCTACGCTTAACGGCAAGAGTGGATCACAAACCACCTGGGGAAAGACAATAGACAATAGAACTTTTATTGTACGCCACATAGGTCCAGAAAATTTTGTGGGTGGGCTTTCCTAGCCTAGATCAGCCCTAAAATCTGACGCCATAATCGTGCTAAATGCCTATAAGCTCTTTCGCCATGACGGTTTCTCTTATCAAGACTTTACCCTTGAACTTTGCAGGACACAGTGCACTCTTAGTTGGCAGTCTAGCAGTGACGATAAGCATCCATTTGGACTTAGGTCGAATACGTCTATCTTGTACGAGGTGCTCCTGTCAGTGAATATTTCTTGTGTAATTGCCTTATAAATTCCAGTAAATGCTAAGCAGTAGAGTTTTACTAGGGTTCATTCGCTCTTGTAGCCGAGGTTACGTTCACAGACAACGTGAACAGCTAGTTCAAGTTTGAGCTTCCATATACATTTTATTTCGGACTGAGGCGATATGACATCCTGCCTTTTTCATTTGCATGTTACTTGCTACCGGGACTATATCTGAAAACTTGTTCTCGAACATTAGCATTGCTTTCATTGCGGAGTCCGTTTGTCTTTTTGTCCGTTTGACTAACCACTAGCGTTGTGCTACCTTTTCATGTACTCGATAGACTAGCTTACGTCTCCGGAGACTTGCTCACTATTTTCGGTTTAGTGAACATTTGTACATGACATACCCAGAATTCCAGACCATTCGTTATCTTACACTGTGCTGCGACAATGTTTTGACTGTGGTCTCCAATAGATACCATTCAGATATTGTACGTCATGTGCAATCAATTCTCATTCCATTTCGCTCGACGCTGCAAGAACACGATCCATAAAGCGTATCCAGATTGCGTTGCGCGAGCTTCGAAACAATGTTTCCACTGTGCACCCCGAGGAGATGCGTTTGGGATAGTGGTTATCTGCTAACTTAAATTCCACGAGATCAGTGCAATACCTTCATACCCAGACATGTAATCTGATACTCAGGTATAATGTGGGAAGTATAATTCTCATCGTATTTACTTTTCCAGAGGATCAGGTGCCCATTTCCTTAATCTGAGTCGACGTTCCAGCCATTAGTGATCTAAAAATACTTAAATTACTGGACTAGGAAGCAAGTGTTTTAATGACTGCAGGTATATCATGTTATGCCTAACTATCCATGTAATGATATCGCTATAATGAAATATTGATTTATATATTTGACTGTTGCGTCTATTTCTTTTTTCATGTATTTCAATGCATTCACATAACTCATAATAAAACATATCAGTGTCGTGTGCATGTGCATATTGTATATATAAATCAACTCATGTTCATTCAGTTGTTTCGGCTACATCCCTCCATTCTCCTTTGATGATGGCAATTCATTGGTAATAGTTTATCTGGTTGAAAACGTTCGCCATTCTATACCTCCTATCTTCTCCACCAGATGCCTGGTTATACTAGTGCAGAGTTTAGTTATAAAGTATACAGTTTCAGTAATAATGTGCCATAATTCAACGGTTGGTCGTTAAGTAACCGCAATGTGTTATTCCTGTCAATATCCAACAAATCAACTGCACATGCCATGGAAGCCAACATGTTGATAATTATAAAACACACACACCTGCATGGGAAGATTGATGTAATATTGAGAGGTTAAAAACTCCATCTTTGAAGATGCGTAATCTCTTAATCGTGGGCCAGTATCACCTGTTCTTATACATTAGAAACATGCAGGGCCGTAGATATGTTTACCTTAGGGGGGGGGGGTGTTTTACATATCTAATACTTTTTAGTGAAAAATCACTAAGTTAGGGGGTTTTATCTACTTTTTGGTTGTTATTATTTAAGTAGTTTTCGCTTATGTATAAATAGATATACACCTATACAGTCGTTGGTGGGCTATGTACTAAATACATTTAGTACCTTTTCAGTCATCAAAATGTAGTTCGCCTTGTTATTATCAAGGAGGATGCCCATTACAAAGTTTAGATTGATGACGTTCAAGGTAATAATGTTACAACCACGTCCATATATCGCACCTGTATGTCATAGACAGAGTGTGTATGTCAGTGCGAGCTATCTGTTGTTGGGAGTATGAATTGAATGAAAACAGGTAAACTAGAATTTTACCAATAGTAAACACGACATAAGTGTAATAACAATGAAACACAAAGACAGACGACCTTCAACTAAAAAGCTTTTATCGAACATCTAAGAATAGTATCAGAGCAATTAAAATCATGACATTCTCAGAGAAGCAATAGATGTCTTTTTCCCTGCTAATGCAGCAGCAGAATCTGTAATATAGTATGGCCTAAGATTACTCAAACTTTCGGTCACAAACGCAGATAGAATGGATAGAGTCCAGAATGTGGTAAGTGTTACACACAGAGTTACATACATGGCTGCTAATGAGATATCTTCTAGACATATCCATAATCAAGGTAAGCCTTCGAGTAGCACACATGAAAGAACACTTTAAAGTCGCAAACAATAGCCACCTCCCGTTAGATAGAACAAAAGGAAGGCTATTAAACAATGAATGTTTTGGATTGCAGAAGATAACATTATGAGAATACGCGGTGGGTGCAAACAGACAATGGTTGGAAGTCCTTGACAAATGCTGTGATAAAACTAGGAAGAGCGTGTCATAATTAGGCTGCCACCAGATTTGAGAAGATAATACAATAACACATTCAGCAATAATCTATCTATCTATCTATACGCTGTGGCCCTTATTTGCCTTGCGGCACCAGGGGTGGAAGAGTTCTCTGGAGACGGCCTTCCTGTACGCTGTGTGTAAGCTTGTTCCTGTGGCTTCTTTGATTTCTGTGATCCATCTTTTACATGCTCTGCCTCTGGCTTTATAACCGTTATGTCTATGTGTCATGACCATTTGTGGTATGCTATCTGTCGTTAGTCTGGAAGCGTGTGAAAACCACTTGATCTGTTGTATTTTGATGTGTTCCAATACTGGTATTGTTTTGGTTATCTGTCTGATGTTATCGTTTCTAATTCTATCTCTTAATGACACTCCGAGAATTCTTCGTAGACATGCTATTTCTGTTGTCACTATTTTTCTTTTGTGCTGTCGTTGTCCAGGTTTGGCACTGGTAGCATAGTGATGGAATAATAATAATAGTCTTATATAATGCAACTTTAGTGTCTATGTTTACATTTTTGTTCTTGAAAATACATGTCATCTGTCCTAGGATCTGGTATGTTTTGTTACATCTATTTTGTATCTCTTTACTGATTTTTCCTTCACTCGATATAATGCTTCCTAAGTAAGTGAACTCATTTACCTGTTCAACGTCTTTATCATCGATGGAGATAGTGATATTTCTTTCTTTCTTTGCTATTGCCATTATTTCGGTCTTTTCAATATTGATCTTCATGTTGAATTTTTGACATGTTGTGTGGAGTCTGTTTATATGGTCTTGCAGTTGTTCTTCTGTTGTCGCTATTAGTACTTGGTCGTCTGAAAAGAGTAGTTCGTTCAATTTGTCTTTATGTTATCTTCTTCGTTGGTACTTGTTAGTTTACAGATGTGGTCGATATATGATATAAAAAGTAGAGGGGATAGGACACACCCCTGGCGAACTCCTGATTGAATTTGGAACTTATTGGACACACCTGCATTTGTTCTTACTGCACATTGGCTATTAGCATAAATGCCATTGCATATGTTGATTAAATGTTCTGGTACTCCGTATATTGATAGTGTTTTCCATAGTTGTTGTCTGTTTACTCTGTCGAATGCCTTTTCTTGGTCTACATTCTCTTATCTTTCAGCAATAATCAAAGCTACAAAATACAATCATCTACACAGATTGTTCAGTAATAGAAGAAACAAATATATATCTGTGCGTGCGTGAATGCGTGCGAGTGTGCGTGCGTGTGTAGAGAGAGAAATACAAGCACATGCTTAAAAATAGCAATAATATTATTTTACGACATTGGCCGTTCTAAACAGTATGCACCAATCATCATATAACATATCAATCATGTGCGTGTACCAACAGATCGCAATTAATGTATCAAATACCGTATGGAAAAAAACTTGGAAAGTTACGTTAGAACATCTATTGATTAACTCCAGCTGGCGACAGACTGAAGGTGACATTGCAATATCGTGTTTCTATATCTGGTACAGTGCGGCACACAAATGACGTAGTAGCATAAAATAATCACTGAAAACGCTAACATTTCAGTAGAGCTAACAGAAAAATCGACTCGTTTGTCCAAATTTAAGACAAATCGATCTGACATTCGACACACATAAAAGACAGCGAAGTAAACGTAGAATGTTAGAGTTTATTAAGCACATTATTGATGCATCAAAAATTAAATTTAAAAACAACAATAATTTAAATACATTTTTTCAACACACACTCTAAAATAACCAAGATTGAGCTTACTAGCAGATACTTTATTCCCCTACCCGATAACTAGAGCTGTACATAGGAATTGGCTAAGACTGGGGTGACCTAAAGAACAACTTTCAACTTTACATCCGTGTTTCTTTCTCTTTTTGAAAAAAAAAATTCTTGGGAAGGGGGTTGCCCTTTCTTTATTTAAAAAAAAAATGTATATTAGTATTAAGAAATTATTACTATTTTCTTGTGGGTTTTGAACCCCTCATTTCCAATCTTCCCCTCCTGTATCTACGAAATTGATACCAAACAACTTGAAGAAATATAATAACAAGGTGTTGTTTTTAAATACCATATTACCCTATTACAACCCACACGTCTCCTCTTTCGCAAAGCCAATCACATGGGACAGAAACACAATCTAACTCAGCACTTCTTTGTTGACATGAGCGACACAACTGTGGTACCACCAACAGAATTATCCTTCTTCAAATAGGTTTCTCCTGCCAGACAAGTTTTAGACTCAGCCAATCCATGTGCTTACATTCGTTTCTCACTCCATCAATCCATACTCATTCTCGTTTCTATGTTCATTTAACACCGTGAGATTTCCAACGACACGAAATGATATTGATCCGATTCTGGGCATGATCACTTGTTTAAAAGCCTATACATTATATACACACAAGCGCAAGATATACCTGTCAGAACAGTGTGCACACTAATTCATATAAATATATATATATATATATATATATATATATATATATATATATATATATATATATATATATATATATATATATATATATATATATATATATATATATATATATATATATATATATATATATATATATATTCTCTTGATTCTTGATTAGAAACTGGCTTCACAGTACGCGGGACATTCCCATAAGTGCTCCACCCTCCGCTCCAGCAGCCATCCCAGTGTAATAGAAAAGTTTTTAATATGGCAGACTGACTGCAAACAAAGTGGTGATGACGGACAATGGCATTTATACACACGCATAGATTCCCTCTAAACATGAGGCTTCTCAACGCATTGCATAATGAAAAAAGTTGGGTTTCTTCTGTGTATAGAAAATATCTCTTGGGTAACAATCCATCCACGCTTGCCCACAAAATATACATAGGAAACAGTAAATTCATTGCTCCCAATTAATGGTATCGAAAGATACACAAATTCACATACATGGTTCTTTTAAAATTTTATTAATTTTGTACGACCTTTAATTGTGTTCATATTATTATGCCCACACCTCTACATAAATCAGTCAGACGTGTCTGAAAGCAATTTTTATCTTTTGGAATTTTCTTATAGTAATATCAACTCTCGTCGGAGTAGTTTGCTTCCAGTATACATTTCTTATGATCGTTATATCGTTCCCATCAACTGAGTTTTTTCTAACTTTTGTATCATTTGTGAATGCTTTACCTTGTCGAATGTTTTACTGTAATCTATGAATTTATATAGAGATCATATAATAAATTATTATGTTCGAAATAAAATAACCATTTACGCAAGATTCCAAGAATCACAGTTAAACAAAGAAAGCTAGTGTAGTTCGAGAATGTCACCAGCCAGCATAACTCCTTCTCTAAAACAATGTTGCCTGATGGAAGAAACAGTAGCAGCCAAAGGAAGTTTGAGTATACATGAAGGAGTAGACATGAATTTCTGCACATTCGTACTTACCACAGACGACAGGAGAAATTTGATATTATGTGTTGGCACATTCTCCTCTGCACTCCTGCGATAATAGAGGGTTCTGATATGTATTATACATCTTCATAACCAATAATAATATAGTTTTATTCATACGTTTTCAGTGCAAGACTTCTCAAAGCACCGTACACCGCTGAAAGCTCGAGCCTTCCATATTGAAATAGAGTTCCGGAGAGAAACTCCCCCGTTACACACAATGATACAAGATATTTACTTCACATAGTGTGGCTACGTGAAGTTTACAAATCGTCTCTCAAGAAGATGAATTATGAGAATTATAGAAGATGTTGCAGTAGTAATTGTAGGTTCTGTTTCAATAGCTTGTCTGTCTCAAGCTCTCACATCCCCAGTATTAACGTCGTATAATAATTTTACAGTATTTACAATAAATCAATGACTGCATGTGATTTTCTTCTTCTGTGTTCGTAATCAAATTGTAGGAGGATGTAGGTCAGAGAACGGAATGCACTGTGTCATGGTTTACAGCTTGGGCTACTATATCTGCGCCTATCGTTAGGTAAAACACACCCAACTTCAGCATGACTTCTAGATCACTTTGTCTCCCTCTGGGATAAGACAGCCAACTCCACCTCCAAAACCTACTCAGTCGTTTCTAACGACATGCATGACAGTTATCAGAACCGCTATTCTTTACCTCATACCCCGACAACACACGGGTGGACCTGAGATCTCAATACGAAATTGTCATGGTCAATAAAGATCAATTCAAAAGTGTGTTTTAATGCATGAACCAATTAACATCTATCTCCACATTTTCTACTTGAAAATCTGTATAGTAAATCTTTCCCTGTCATATTTCCATGTGTGGAAAGCTGGTAAAAATCCTGTGCTAAATTTGTTTTTCCGAGTTCCAAATTGATTTTTGTAATTAAAGATCTTAAACGATTTCACATTGATCGAGTCATAAATCAGTCTTGTATTCAGCATATTGCATTGATTTCTAGCACCAGTTAGAAAAGAACAAATCGCATAGCCATCGCTGATTCTCACATTCTAAACAATACATTTCAGTATGTCTTGTTATAGACAATCAATAAATACTTCTTTATCTCTTCATCCCAATACCGGTGATAAATTCACCATGTTAGTACATTTAGTTGCGTACTATCTAGTAAGGGAACAAACTATAGGGTGTTTATAAATCCGAGTCAAAGGGAAAATATTATAACTTAAAAACAAAGTCAATACAACAGAACGAATTGTTTCATTGTTTACTGCTTAGCTGTAACATATGTTTCAGACACATCCGACTTTAGTTTCAGACCACTGTGATCTTTCTAATCAACTCTTATGACATGCATTGTCTATGCAGTATATATACCATCGCATTGTGGAATGCATGGAAACGATAAATCATATCCTTTAGCTAATCTGCTGAGGATCAATCAGATTTGCCAATAGTACTAATACTTTGGAGGTCACGGTAACTGGATTACCATGACTTCCGCTATTTGTAATAGTAGAAAGCTCATATAGCCAAGTTGGACTGTTTCTCAACGATTGAAAAGAGCGAACCTTGCCAAAAGAGCTACATTTTACTAAACCAAAACTAAAGATTCGCCAATGCCGTATCATCAAATGAAACAGATAAGAAAAGCAATTAGAAAGCCAACTCCAACACAAGATGATTACCAAATTATGAACAGACCAGAAAAAGTTGGCATTCTGCCCCTCAGAACAGGACATAACCGACTCCTCAGCCGCATTTATACAAAGTTAATGATTGGCAACGCAACAATGTGGACGTTGCACATATAGGAAATACGTGGTATAGGATGTTCTTCAGACAGCAGAACATGCACATATAGGAAATGATGAGACAAATACACTGGCCCAGAAAAACAACAGTGGAAGAAAAACTCTACGGACCTCTATACTAGTGACAAAACACGTCATGTTTATAGAAGAGACAAAACTTCAGATACGAAAACGTATAAGAAAGTTCCAAGAGAACAAAAGAAGAAAAATGATATGCATGATACGAAACGGTGTAGCTATATTTTGTTCCCCTTTCGAGCCCGGCAACGCGAGGGTAAATATAGGACTGATTTCGGTGAAAATTTATATTTGACATAAATAGCATAGAAACGTTACAAGCGAATTTTTTAAAACTATAATAACGTTAAAGTAGAAGAAAAATTCTTTATACAGTCAAATCACATTCTGACAACTTAGTTCGAACTGACAAAATATCTATGTAATAACAGATATTCCCTATATATAGTACAAATAATAAAGATTAAATATAAATGGATGATTTTTAAAGGGTTTAAATAGGGAAATTTGTTATAAAAAAATACGCTATAGATGGATTCCGCTGTATACCATATATAGTCAAATATGATCAGGTTCAACTATCAGATAAATAGAAGTACTACATTCAAAAAGAAATAGCTCTTGAATATCTGCAATTGGAACACATATTTTCACGGGACACTTCAGAAATACTCGTACTAATTAATGCAACATATTGATTACCGGAGGTCGTGGTGACTGAACTGGGTTATCAGAACCACGACATCCACTATTACTGATGTTTAAAAGCTCTGATATAACCAACTTGGAGTAAAGTACACGATTGAAAGCAGCGTGCCTCACGCATGAGTACTATTCACGTATTACTTATTTAACCAAATTATGCAGCAATGTACATGTTTTTGTGACAATTTCGACAACAATTAACGTGTAGATCAAGTTACGATACAAGTCCGGTACAGCTTCGATACAAGTCCGGTACAGCTTCGATACAGATCCAGTACAGGTTTGATACAGGTCCGGTCCAGGTCTTATACAGGTCAGATACAGGTCCGGTACAGGTCCAGTGCGTGTCCGATCAAATCATGCAGTATTGTACATGGTTTTGTGACAATTCTGGCATTACCAGAAAGTCAAAGCAGGTGCCGTGCGTAGGCGATGGGTGACGTCATTGAAGAGGGCCAAGAATTTGATCTCGCTGCGCTAAATGACTTTCATATTTATTCCTGGACACGCAGGTGTGGATGAACGCGAGCAAACCGACAAGCTGGCTGATTCTGCTTCTATAACAGGCGGTCAACCTATGAAAAGAACAGACATGCTCAATTATCTACTAGAGTTGCACGATCGGAGAATTTTGAGAACAATGCGCAATAGTTAATATCGAACGCGTGAACTTGGAGTGAGGATCGGCGTACAACAGAGAAATCACATTAATATACCTAAATGTAGGCATAATTAAGCAAACAAAGACGGTTAAACGCATCCCTTTACACCCCCTTTTATATGAAAAAACAAACTACCGAAAAAAGGTCGTGATTGTCCCTAGATGATGAAAAAAGAAGTCACGATCATTTCTTTCACTATAAGGAATCCCCTTCACCAGTTAGCAAAGATATTTCTATACTTTAGCTTTTTAAACAAAGCTATTTCTAAACCTGTTGTGATTCAATAATCCTATTACGCAATATCATGCTAGAGAATTTTTCAGGTTTTTTTAAATATTGGTTAGTACATCCTGTAGCTCAAATGAAAACATAGTGTTTGAGAATGATTTGATTAAAACCCGATATTTTTCCTACAATATTTGGATTTGATAGTAATCAATACCAGACTCAATACTACAGTCCACCCGAATTGTCAAGGCATGCCGAAATCGGATGTTCTAGGCCTACAAGGCGCATAACGGTGGCACAACGTAATCACGCTCCCGGCGGAAATCGCACGGATATCCGTGATGGTTACAATGGGGCGTACGAAAAACGAAAAAATACTACAGTAAAAAAAAGGTGTGTCTCCAATTGTTTAATTGATTACATCAATTAAACAACCACCACAAATACTATAAAATATGTTCTACAGACACATGTTATTTATTACGAATGGAGTAATATTATATAAATCGACCATTTAAGTTTTTACAACTTAATTATTAATATATTTTAATGCCACTGAAAATGTCCTTAATTGAACAACGTACAAATAGCAAATTTTTAGGTTTGCTTGAGAAGTCACCATCAGAGACACTAGCATTGCATAATGCATATGGTAATACCGCAATGAAGAAATCTCAACTATGCAATCAGAAGAAATAAACGAACAGAGAAATTGAGAAAAAACAGTTGGACTGTGCTGCACCACAATGCGCCGACACATCGATTTCTACCGGTAAAGCAGTACCTCGCAAAGCACAATGTGATTACCTTGGAACAGCCTACATATTCTCTCGACCTTGCCCATATTTTTGTTTGTTCCTTCAACTGAAATTGACACTTAATTAAAGGACAGCGATTCAAGAATGCAGATGAAGTTATCACCAGTGCAACGAGCCAGCAGAGAGAAGTGTCAAACAATGCATTCAATGAATATTTCCAGCAGCTGTGGGCACGTTGAGAAAGTGTGTAGTTGCCGAAGGGAACTACTTTGAAGGAAATGTGTATATAATTATATTGTTCTTGATTACAAATTAGCTTCACAGCACGTGGGCCATTCCCATAAGTGTTCCGCTATCCGTTCCTGCCGGCATCTCAGTGTATGCCCCGTATGTAGACTCAGAGTCCCGGCCAGGTGCTGATTGCGTGATCTTCGGGGCCTTCCAAAAGATTTACTTTTCTTTACCTCCCCTCTAGATACTCCCGTTTCTAACATTCTCTGTATGTGTACGTTCTCAGCCATATTGACATCACCTTCATCTTGAAATGAATTTATTACTGCCTTGATCAAGTCTGCTTTATCTCTTCTCAGCATTGTACCGTCTATTACTGCATTGACTGCCAATAAGTCATTGTTATATTGTTACTTATTTCTATATAATCCACTAATTCTGTGAAATTTTGAAGCTATTTCGTTTACTTCGTAGTCCTCTGTTCCGAGACGATCACTGTCTTCTCTGGCAATAGATTATTTCCATGATGATTATAGAATAGGGCCGACACTTTGTCTAGGTACAAATATTAAACTGCTGCCGAAATGAATATACTTTTTTTCTGTTTCGACACGACGTTCCCAATCTAGACAGCATTTTATTTCTTCCTATCTCGTTAGCCAGCGACAAATTATGAGACATGTTCAATATTCATGTGACACATTTACATTTCATGTGGTATTTATAATCTTATGTTTCAACTGACTTCAGAATAATCGTATAGGAGGAAAGGGAAGGTGGAAAGTATGAGTACGATAAATCAATAAGGATTCATTAAATTTTTTTTTAAATTTAAATATTACCGCAGTGTAAAGATTTAAACAGCAAGAATACAATGAGTAGTAATACTAAATAAATGATTGTGATAATTAATATATATATATATATTAGCACACCTTAAAGACAGTGAAGTTCAAGATTATTTTGTCGTGAACAGGTAGTACGGTAGTCTATATTTAGCATATAATGGTATTCCGGTCAAAATGGCGAGTGAGAATGTATGTGTTTTCCTCGGTGTCAGTTTAAATCGGATGTTTCTCCTGAAAGCAACGGCAAACTACAGGAGTATTGTGCCAAGAAATTTTCTATGGATGTGGTGAATAATTCGTATTGAAATTAGTGAGTGTTAATTCAGTATTACCATCATGTCAGATCACAATCTAACAAGTCGGGTTACAACCAGAAAAAGCAACCATGACAAAAGTATTAGTAACACGGGTAACATAGTACGCCTAAGTAAGAACAAAGGCAGTGTCAAGTTAGGAACATGGAATGTGAGAAGCATGTATCACGACAACTGACAAAACTAAATCAAGACCCAAAATTAGTATTGATAACTGCAATTTGGAAGAAGTGACACATTTTTATTATTTAGGAACTAATATAAACAACGCGGGGGACTGCGCAATTGAGATCAAGAGAAGAACGGCAATGGCGCTGGCAAAATTAAAACAGATAAAGAAACTATGGCAAGGTACTAACATAAGAACCAAATTGTGTTTACTACGAACATGTGTATTTCCTGTGGCGACATATGGATGTGAAGAATGGACACTAAATAAAGCAGTGGCCAAGAGAATAACATCATTTGAATTAAAGTGTTATAGAAGAGTATTGAGAATACCATGGACAGCGAAGAAAACAAACCAGGAGGTGTTACGAACAATTAACGTCCATGAAGTCTGGCTTCTGAACACTATATTAAAGAAAAAGCTAGGTTTTTTTCGGTCATATTAAGAGACACGACGGCATGGAAAGAGTGTTAATGGAGGGGATGATAGAAGGCAACAGGGGCAAAGGCCGACCAAGACGCCGTTGGACAAAAGACATTCAAGAATGCCTGCGCATGTCACTGGAAGATGCAGGGCAACTTGCTCAAGACCGCGGAGAATTCAAGAGATCCATAGGAAAGACTACGTTCTGGAAAGAATATGTCACCTGATGATGATGATGGTATTCAGTACCGTAACTTATATCATCATTTTTAAACTTTACGTTTCAGAGATCCCCCCCCCAAAAAAAAAAAAAAAAAAATCTTCAAAATAAGTCATACAGACATTGGATTACTTGCTATATTTTAAGTTGATCAACGCGTTTCTCAAAAACACAAACAGCAATGACTTTTTAATTAGACAAACAGACGCATCTAGAAAAGAACAGACCCCCAAAAAATCAATACAACTAATAACTGAAGCAGTGACAATAGTTTGAATACACCCACAGGACACACTCTAAATATAACTTCATAAAAGGGCGTCCCTTATGATATGTCGCGCGCTGTATATAGGAATACTGATTAATTTCTAAACGATACATTCGTTTTCAGCACTATATAATGTACAATATAGTCCGTCTAATTCATAAACATGATTGGAAGCGATTTTACCCGAAACTACATGGTTAGTCCCAGAGATTTTAGCATGCAAATTTTGAATATTCTGAAATATCGCAATTATTTAATCCATAGATGCTAAGAACTTTGCCCATCGGCAAATTCTTTTGATGTTTATGAGCATTACAAATAAGCGTGGTAAAATTTTAGATTTTACAGTAGGCAGAATATATTATAGTTACATTTTATTGATAGTTACCCCTGTTGGCATACTCTACGGAATATTTCCGTTTGTTTTTTTTGCGCTGACAATACACCACAATAACCAATGAAAACACGAAAATATTCATACCAACAGGAGTCACGTAGAAATCACACCTTAAATGTAAACTAAACGACCATTCCGCAGTTTAGAAGAAGATTGTTGTGTTCTCCACTCTATTGGGTTGATTTGTTGCACGTAGATGTCGAGAATTATAATTTCGTATGCGCATTTCACTGCTGAAAAACTATTTTTAGAACAAGATGGATGTTTACTATAGAAAATTGTATATCAGGTGCAATTGAATGAGGTTGATAGATCTACAACCTATAACGGAAATATTTTTAACACTAGATACATTTTCTAAGAGCAATAAATATTTATATATCGTTATTGAGATTCGAAAGTTGCATGCCCAAAACTTCTGCGATACAGCTGGTACTTTGGGAGAAAATCCTTTCCAACCATTGGGCCCTATGTTTGTGTTAGTAGACGTACTAGATGTGCGTTCCCTATGAATTTCATATTATCCTCGCAAGACTGCACTGATAGTCTTTTTAGCAGGGTATAAAAAGATACTCTTTTGAGTCTTTGTAGCACTACTACACTTGTATCTGTTCCTTGATCAGTATGGCTCGCTAATTTTCACTCCTATCAATTCATTGAAGGTGCAATGAACAATGGCGGTGTACCTACTTGGGGGAAACAAAAATTATACAAGCAGCAACTGAACCAATGGGGAAGAAAAGTATGAGGACATTGAAGAGCAGCATAGACTAGAAAAGGTAAATTATGCTGTAACCAGTGACAACAACGAAATGACAACCCAAAAGTAGTTTAGCATGCACATACAGAATGAGTCAACGTTTCGCCACATAATGTATTTATCAGGAGATTGACGGACAGTATTAACTGTGGAACAATTTGACGCATATGCCTAAGTATGGAACATAGGAACACAGTACGTAACATTGAAAAATGACTTATGTATTGGGGAAAATAATGACAAGTTTTAAAAGAAACGACTACAGTACCAGGGTTGCATATACGATCTTAATTTTTTAGAAAAGCTCTTACATTCTCTCATAGCATCGTTAGGTCAAAGTGAGTGACTACGGTACGTATTTTTTTATAGTTGTGTCCCCCATGTTAACTATCATGTTCTATTTATCTTGGGCAAGGGAGTGGGGTAACCCTCACATTTAGTTTGTATCTACGGGGCCTGGCGGCTCACAAGATATCAGACTTCATTATGATAAATAGGCCTACATAATTAGTATAAATTTCTTCATATCTGTAAATATAAATAATTTACAATTTTGATTATTCAATAACATCTGGCGGTGTTCACTCTGTAGGAATAAATAGTCCCACAATATCTGTTTCATCTGTTCAGAATCGACCTGCACCTGTGCATTTTCTTTCATCTACTAATCTTATGCCTCTCCACTGACCTTTTCATAACCTGTATATAATCTTGAAACTAGTTCATCACAGTTGTGTTATCCGCCCATTCATCATATAATAATATTAATGCATAACGGACAAGATGGAAGGAACAAAGCGGAAGTGTGTACTTAACCTTAATTGCATGTGTACGTGTTAGATTCAGAATAATATGTATTACTTTATTTATTAACACATGTTGGTATATACAGGACTAGATACTTGGTTACGGAATGTGGGGGGGAGGGAAGGGGGGTTAAAGAAACATCTAATCACACCGATTTGTAAGGACTTCTGGTGATGTTCTTTGTGCATTTTTCTTAACCATGGTCAGGCTCGTAGATAAAGAGAAGGAGGCGGAAAGGGGGGGGGGTTGAATCCCCTTAGCAAATCGGAAATTACTTTTAGTACTAGAAACGTGGCCAAAGGCCAATATTACAAATTTTCATCAAAACGTAGATCTGGCAAGCGAAAACGCACGCATTACCTTTTTGATACCCACACCTCCAGGATAAACTTAACTACAGCCCTGACCTCGTACTAAATGTTATGTTCTGTTTTCGTGAGTAGGAGGATAGGATGTGTTGAACCTTACAAGCATCTGGAGTGCCAGTATTTTCGAATGACATAATCAGCGACCACACAATAATGTTTACATTATAAACATGGGGCGCTCTGTTGAAGGATCTCACCCACAAAAATTAAATCAACAATTAATCTAAAATATGAAAGTGCTCTGACATATAGTTGCACGCCATTTATGTATCTCAGTACTCACCAAGTGTATTGTCATAACCGTATATCAACGCATTGTCAATATATAATATAATATAATATAATATGATATAATATAATATAATATAATATAATATAATATAATATAATATAATATAATATAATATAATATAATATAATATAATATAATATAATATAATATAATAAATATATAATTCATATATATATATATATATATATATATATATATATATATATATATATATATACTCGTATATATATATATATTTATGATTGTGTGTGTGCCAACAGGAATTCCCCATAATACGCCTCAAGGGCGTGGGAAAGAAAAAATATTTTTTACGTTGTTTCCGAGCCGATATTTAATTAATAATATTTTCATAAGTCTAATTTGAGAATTATTGTTCCAATATCGAACAATTCGTGTTTTTTTTGTTCACCACGGTGAATTTACACTGGACAAAAATCAACATTATTATGGTACAAAATATTGATGTGATAATACAAGCGGATCCGCAAAAGTACTAGATTGAGCCGGATGTGAGTGGCACGTGTACATTATGTGCAAATAAGCACTATTCTCTTGTCTGGTCAGTTATTCTCTTGTCTGGTCTGTTAGGCGATGTGTTGCATGGTCTAACGTGGACGCTCATTATCTTTAATGTTGACTTTCCATCTGTCTCTTGGCCTTCCTTATGTTTTATTCTCATACCGGTAAACATTGTGTGCTTGATTTTCTTCATGTATAATTACGTTTCCTTTTTATCCCTACTTTTTCTTGACTTTGTCTTTCCAGACTATTATTTTCATGTAACTTCTTCCTGATTTCTTTGTTTCAAGTTCATCATATTACATTTATTTCTTTAGAATTTTGTTTTCAATCAAGAATGTCCAGGACCGTGTGGTAGATTCAATTTGATGTGAGTCTTTGAAATGCCGCCACTTAAAAGGTTTTTCAAAATGTGATTTTGCTACTGCCGCCCTCTTACGATGCCCCCTCTCTATATCATAGCATGGTATGGCCTTGGGAATATTCATACTTTATTATTCTAGTTTCTTTTTATGGCGTAATTCGTTTTTGTTTTTTTAAAGGGAATTTCTTGTCAGATGCTGTCATTAATTTTGCTTTTCCTCGCCAGACACTTTCAACTAGTCTTACAATTGGTAACGGATACAGTTTTTATTATTTATTTATGTCGGCTTTTATCACTATATCATTGATTGAATTATTATGACTGTGCGATGGACACTCAATGCAGATACAGAAATAATGATTTATCCAGAACCACTTTGGCAGAGGTGAAACGGCGTAAACGTGTTTGGTTTGGACATGTAAAAAAACAAGACTTTCTTTCTAAAATAATTTTGCAAGGATCAATCGAGGGTGGACGGAGAGGGTAGAGACAATTTTGGATTTATAACATCAATGAATGGCCTGGGCGTGATTTTTCTATAGGGGCCTACTCTTCTCAATGGCTGAGAATAGATTTGTTTTGAGAGCTTTTGTGCTGATGTATCCAGTGTGGCACCCCTACGACCCTAAAAGATATGGGTCTTATTATTATAAAAATAATTTGGGGGTGGCTCTGTCATATGTGACCCGGAGTTTTTAATCTGCCTTTGTTAAGTTATAATGTAATATCAGGTGATTACAGGCTAGCAGATAAGGGAGTGTGGGTCTTAAGGGGTTCAACCCCCTTCCTTTTTAGAAAATTAGAACATGGCCTTTTGTGCTAGGAAGCAAGTAAAAAAATGGATACCCCATTCTCTTTTCTCCACATGGATTTTGCAAGACAAAAATCATAAAAGATCACACAATAATTATGTTATTTTGTTTCATATCTCTTCAGCCTCTTACGATGATTTATCTAAGACCTTGTGTGATTAATGCCTTATTCTATCATGTTTTCATGATTTGACGTTGTTTGAAATAGGCGTTTATTTTTATTATTATTATTATTATTATCATTATTATTATTCTGTTTTTAATGCAGAAACGGATTAAGTGTTCTAAGTTGCTGTTGGTTCTTATAACTGTTTGTTGAACAGCCATAAGCAGAAGTCTTGATGGTCTTCTCTTACCCACATTTCCGTCGAATTTGTAACAAAGCCGGATAGTCACTCAATTTGAATCTTATGGAAATGAGGCAGCTGACAGAATGGCAAGAGTAGTCACAAAAAAGGAACAATTATATCACTGTAAAGGAACAAAAACATTCATCAAAAGAAAAAAACATAAAAGTCGAAAAACAGCAATTTTCCACAAGATTCCATTCTAAAGTTTGACAGATCATAGCAAACTGCCATCTTCTGTTTCCACACACGAGTGATTAGGACACTCGATTACAAACATATCTCAACAAACAAAAACAAACAACAAAAAAATTGTCAAAACTGACAACTGCCGATGTTAAAAGTTTCCCTGGCTCTAGATATATCATGCAGATGTACCTCATCTCAAGAGACAAAAATATGAGAAACTATGAAGAATTCATATTGCTGAATCCATATTGCCTCGTGCTGAATCCATAGAGTCAACCCACCTACCTACCTGTATAGATTGATCAGCATAGTAAATTTATTATTGCAGAAGAATATTATATGGTCTGGTCCGTGAGTCATCATCTTACCAAATCATATTTATTGCTGACACTACTGATCACTTCAGATCGATTTAAAGAATTCATTTTTGTTCTCGCTGTAGCTGCTGGCCTTCAGTGTCCATGCTTATTATTCTTTCTGGCATCAATTATAGTTCTGTTATTTCCTGTTGGTTTTCTATGGGCGTAATGCATTATGTGAATCCAGTATAAAAAACACAAAATCAACATATACGCAATAAACATCATAAATGCTCGTGAAGTTTAACAAGAATATCTCATTGGCAGGGTTGAAACATCGCAAACGTGTGGCTTGGCCATGTGATGAGGCATGATTCCCTTTCCAAATCTACCCCGCAGTAGACAGTTGAGGGTTGAAGAAGTGGATAAGAATAGAACGTATGGATTAACAACTATAGTATTAAATATAGTATATAATATAGTATTAAAGACTGGACATACAAGAATACTATCAAAGATCAGATTTTAAACATACAAACAAGGCTGTAGATACGTCTGCAGTTTAAAAAATGGGGCGTGGTGGTGTTAACATCTATTTTTTTTCTTCAATTTGATGATATTTTTGGTGAACTTTTATGTGGGCCAAAAAAGGGGTGGCAGGGCTGGTGTTTTGCCTGCCTTTTGGCCAAATTACTAGCACTAAAAGTTATGTTTTGATTATCGGGAGGTGGGAGAGATCTACGGACTTGCAAAAAATGTGGCATGTTAATGATGCTGTTACTGTTGACTGAAAAAAAAACAAAGAAGATGCTTATTAAAATTAGTTGCATGTTGCTATTTAAGGTTTTCTAAATCTTCTTAACTTATGTGTTAATGTGTGTATTTGAATCGTGAATGTGTTCAATATAAGCAGAAACATACAGAGTTAAGTCTACATGAGTGACTAAAACTCATATCCAGTAGTTAGACAACGTCGATATTAAATATGTCTAGTAAATATTGTTTTTGGCTGCAAGCGTACATCGATTTGCTAAATTTAGCCAATTTTACAAGCAGCAGCTAGACCCAAAAAATATAGCTAAAAGCCGATATTCGAAGATTCACGATGTGATTAAAAAAAAAAAGAAGCCAGATGTATAAGTGTTATCGAGTTACAACAACTTGGTCCGAGAAGACGAAACATGTTTGTGTTAACAAAATTAGCTATATACAATTATAAATATTAAAGAATTAACTAATATGAGATTTTTAAAAGAGTTAAATAAGGAATTTTTGTATAAAGGAATATGCTATGCACAGTGGTGTAGCGTGGTTCAATGGCGCCCGGGGCGGAATCATAATTTTCCGCCCTTGTGACATTTAAAAAAAATGTCAGTGATTGTGAAAGACTGGACCAAAAAAAATTTGCCGCCCTCCGGATGATGCCGCCCGGGGCGGACCGCACCTCCGCACCCCCTCGCTACGCCACTGGCTATGCACCAAAAAAAAACCCACTGCATATTTGCGGATAACTAAAAAATTGCATGATCTATAGTACACAATGTTTTTAAATATACATGCCTTGTTAATTATTGTTGGGATCATTACTAATGTTATAACCAGTAGAAGCTACAATATTTGGGATGAATGGGTCTGGAAATGCTTGATAGTTGCGGACGAGGGAAAGGGCAGAAGTTTGACAAAATTTGACGTCAACAATAGTGTTTTTATACACCAATTACATTGTTTGAAATATAATTTTTGAAAAATTCAGTTTTTAATTATTGTGTGTGTTCGTACTTTTCTACTAAAAATGATTGGGGGGGGGGGTAAATTTGTTTGACGCAATTAAGCAGCAGGATAGTGGCGTCCTGAATTCATGATAGTGGTTGGCAAGGGGTGAGAGTGTTAAAATTGTATGAAACTGTGCAATGCATGTACAGTTCCTTACTAATTACATAACAAGCTCCGCACTAGTTGCCGCGTGAAATAATACAGTGAAATCCCCAATATCGCATCCTTTTATAACACATTTCCACATAACTACATTTTTCAAAATCCCCAATTATATTTATTGTAATAGAGTGAGGTGGGGCAGGCTGGAACAATAGCACTGTAGGTCGGCAGCTGAGTCAAAATCCAAACAGAATGTCTAACGTAACCAAATGAACAAGTATAGTGTAGTAACAATATTGTCACAAACCTGTCTTCAGGGCACATTAAACCATATTTAAGACCGACAGTCTCCACGAAGCTAGCAAAGCAGACGACATAAGTCAACATGTCGGCCGATGTAGGACGTCCCTGACAATTGGCGCTGTTCGTCTCCGCCAGTGGAGAGAGACTTTTCGGCCAGGTATTGGCATACCAGATAAAGGTATCGTTCACCTTAGCTATTTAATGGGTAAACAAAGTGGTAAAAAATAGAGGCGTGTCTGTCACCTCTGGTGGGAAACGATACATGCCAGTAGCTTGAATAAAGTTGCAGGAGGATATTTGGGATGTGCGAAACCCGACGGCAAATTGACTGGGGAGATTTGTTTTCATCTACGTACGAGTAACTTGCAGGCTTCAATTAAATGACGAAGGGGGGGGGGGGGGCTTTAAAAGAGATGTGAGAATTTCCGAGAAAAACATTTTGATTGGTCAGAAGTGTTTCTCAAATACTGGGAACTAATCCGGGAGACTAGGTCCAGGACTGGACTATACTAGGTCCAGAGACTAGGACAGAGGACTAGGTTCGGGGCTCAGGTTTAGACCGGAGCTAGGAAGTTTAGTTTTGAAGTTGTAGTTGGGAAGTTTTAGGAGAGCTTGAAAAGCTCCCAGTTGTGAGACGGATCACGTCTCTATTGAAGCATGTGAACTAAGAGATGTTTAATATTTCTTAAGATACTGTACATTGAATTATTGATGTCGTAACTCTGGACGTTGCGATGAAGCAATATCCAGACCAAGTTGTTATAACGGGATTTCACTGTATATATGTATTACAACTGTGATAAGGTACTACATGTACTACTGTGTATCGATACAATCTTCTAGATGACTACAAGACAATCCGATAGTCTGATACAAACTAATTTTCCAATTACGAGTGTGTTTGTGTATCCCTATTTAACTTAAAGTGTATGCAATATTACTAAGCACTAATTGAATGTGCAATTTTAGTAATGCTTGACCAGTGCTCATCAAATGCTGCAAGTTATATGCAAAAGTTCAAAAGAGAACCAATGAATTGTTTTTGTACAGTTACTATCATCCATAAGGACACTGAAACATTTTTTATGTAATATGTATGCTATATACATGTATTACAATTTAGTCAATCCCATAATACAGCATATGTGAAACGCGTTAAAAAGAAGCAGTAGCTAAAACCATAAATATTGATTGCAGCCAGTTTCTGCAAAGGACAAGACAATGGTAGAGTCAATCTAGAAGTAAGTATAGTGGAATCCCTATATAGCGCATTCGTTGTTAGCAAATTTCGCAATACTTTTCAAAATACCCAATATTTTTAAAATTCTTGATTGTGTACAAAGTATAGCCTATTGCAAAGTTCTGTTAATTCATAACCATTTCGTCAGTCCGTACCAAACTACAGGTATTATAATAAGATTTGACTGGAGTGTGTTGTTTATAGGGTGTCATCCTGTTATGTTAACATTAATCATTATCAGTGAACAAATTATATATTATGAACAAAGCCGGTCTAATTGGCGACATCGCGGACAGCGACAGATAGAGAGCTTACTATCTCAGCGAATTGCACCCCCCCCCCCCAACTAAAAACATGCTATTTGAACAAAGTCCTTCAATCGATGACAGTTGATAGTCTTGCGATTGTGACACAGAGACCAAGTCAAAACAGCAGCACGTAAGGATCACTATAAGTGCTAGATTATCTGTGATAAAACCAACATGCAGCGACTATCGCAAGGTGTAAATATTATAGAGTTTACTTCGTGATAAACAAGTTATATATGAATATAACATGAGAAAGTATGAGCAATAAACTGCAAGCAACTGAAAATTATGCATCAAATTGTCATCAGCGAGTTGTTCCTGTAAAAAAAAATGTGGCCTACACCGAGACACATTCTGTTCTATTATCATTGTATAAAGAAAGTTTAGTTATATTACAGAGAAATACTACGTAAATTACTATCATATGGTCTGAGATGGTCATGTTAAGGATTGTTGATAACTATGAGAACTGACTATTCACATCTGATACACTATATATATCAAGTGACATACATATTGTTTTCAGAACGTTGTCTTCGTCGTGGTTGCTCTGAACGCCTCTCTGTTCCGGGCAAGCAGGTCTGCATTGGCCAGAGACATGTGCATACATTCGTCGATGTCGCTGGTCTGTCTTCTTGGTCTTCCTCTTCTTCTCTTGTCTGGCACTCTGCCGTCTAGAATCAGCCTTTTGATACTATTATGCCGCTTTAAGTGTCCAAAATACTGTAACTTCCTTCTTATGATGGTATTTAGAAGCCAACCTTCATTTAGCTTCAGTAATTTCAAACTTCAATGTTCTTCTTTTAGACAGAATTCTTCAGACTATCTTCGGATAGGTACCCCCCCCCCCCTCAGTAGAAGGCTCCTCCAATAGGAATTGCACCAGGCCAAAAGGTGAATCCTCCTGGATATGAAAGAAAGCTCATAAGCCTCCCCATTGTACATAAGAGGTAAGAGCTAATCGCTCAAAATTCCTGGGATTCTCAAACAAACAAAACATATTCAGATAGACTAGTGACATTTTTATGAGATGTATTATTAACATATAAGATATTAACGTCATAGCCACGATATGGAATTACCATAACAAAAGATGGGTCGATTTTTATTGTCGACGATATACCATTTGTGCGATAATCGTACCAAGCTGGCAAGACAAATCCTGAAAGAACACGTCAATTCGGTAGCAGAACTCCTGGCTGTCAATGTTATGCGGGGCTACTGTTAGAAATGAAAAACTAGAACATCGTTGGCTGTCAACAATGACATGTCTGAGAATACATTTTTTTCGTGTATTGTTTAGTGCGACAAGCAGCAATAACTTCCTTGAATGTAGTGGGAAGGGTGGTTGGAATGAAGAATATTACTATATAACAAAAGAAGAGTGTTGAAATGTGTCTTAAGAGATGAAAACTCCAGGTGAAAGAGTAAGGCAGAGACCAAAACTAGGGGCACTAAATTCATTTGACTATCAAAGTACACTGGGAATTAGACAGTCCTGATTGCTAATTTCTGCACACGGTAATGCCCTTGAGAAGAGTGTCAATAAACAAATTTGCGACATTCTTTTTATTTTATTCACACATATTGGTGTTGATCAATTTCCTTCACAACCATTGATCGTTAAATGTATTGCGTCTTGCTGAAAAAACAACAAAACAGTTGCGCAATTTGACAAAAATACATAAAGTTAAAATGTCGATCAATGGTGAACATTTGTAAAACTATACTACAACTTATTTGTGTGTGTTCACTCACCATTTGCTACACAGTCCTACTGCAGTCTTCCTCGCATTCGAATCGCCAGAATATTGACCTACCAACAGAATCCAAGCAAGCCTTTTGACGTCATGTTCTAGATTATTTCCGTGAATTTCTTTGGTAGGAGTTGGCAGTTTACACAAAGAATATAAATAGTGACCAATGAAAATCATGACAACAATCGAAACATGACGTAAAATGATTGTTTGGATTCTTTTGGTAGGTCTTATATTGCCACTGGTCATCATATAAGAAACTTTGTTTTCCCATCATCGTAATCCGGTTTTATTTTCATTGACATCTCAAGATACTAAATGCTGGGGTGAGTTGAGGATAAACTCTAAACCTTATTTAAATGCCCCTATGATGTGCGTCTGAAATAGTCTTTAACAGAAAGTAAACTCCTGGCGAAAATGTTGTTGCTAATAGGAAAAAACGCGAGACAATGGGGTCTCAAGACCACATCCTTCGAGTAGATGAGGTACGACAGCCCAGGAGCACGGCTCACCTAGAAGGAGACTGATTTCAAAACACATGCTTCATAGAAAATCTCTGGCTTTTCAGCCGATGGCGAGGGGAAACCACCGTCGCATTCTTCCCCAAGAACAATCAAGAATAACATCTAATGAACACAATGGTAACATAAAGTAAAAATAGAAGGCAGCCTAATTCACAAAAGACAAACGTTATGATCATTTCCAATAATCAGACTATCTCAGCATGCAACATCAAAGTGACTGAATCGAGAATAAAACAGGTTCACCAACATCAATTACTGGGAAATATTATATTAGATGGAAAAGCACATCAGAAGCACGAAATAGAATGTGACAGCCAAAAGCAGATTTTCACAAAATAAGAAGCATCATATGCAACATGTATCTAATCAATATAAGTCAGCGAAAGAATCATTTATTGGTACATAGAACCGCTTCTGTCATATAGAAGCCTCCATATAAAGTTAATACACCGACCTATTCTGGAAATTTATATTGAATTTTTTTTTAAGTTTCAATAGCTTTAAATTTCTAGTTTCATTTCTGTTCAAATGAACGTCCGAGTGGCAACCCTGACCTAGACTTCTACTTCAGGGTGCAAATAATAGGGTAGTGTTTTCTTTCTAAACATATAGAAGGAGGATATTAAGAAAAGTTGGGGATGTGCTGACAATATGTCAGCTATGAAAAAGTCATTGTCACTCTAAGTCTTGTCTCAATTTCTTACTGTTGTCTTCCGTCAAATGGTCCCCCATGGATAATGCAGAGATGCAGGCCAGAAAACATTGCACCTTTGAGCTATTGTGGCAGACTCCTAGGTGACGGGGTATATGCTATGTGTGCCATTACTATTACTGCTGATGTGTTAACAATTATTTAGTTTGTTGAGAGATCATCTTCACTGCAAATATGATACATCGATAGTGGCTCCGATCTCCTCCTGAGAATATCCAGAATTATACTACAACTGACAGTTCCAGTTCCCTGTTGGTGAATAAATATTCCTTACCGAAAATATTAATTATAATTTCATGCCATGCTACATTTCAAGCACAGCTCCTTCATTCTGGACATGAAAAAGGAAATTAATTTTGTTTGATCGTACCCCGTCGAAAACGGATGTATTGGGCTATTTGTGCACATAAAACGGGGAAACAGCGCATTTACATTCTCTGGTCTACATTCTGCTGGAAATCTAGTAGGAACATTGTCCTGCTACAACAGAGCCAGCGGAAGTTTGAGAATTAACGCTTCTTCTTCTTCTTTCGTTCGCCTGGAACATGCCTATATCTGGAATTGTGTTTCTACTATAAACTTGACTGTGTTCTATAACTCATACAGAGGTCCGTTGAGTTTTTCTTCCATTGTTGTTTCTCTGGGCCAGTGTATTTGCCTCAGCATTTCATATTTCTGAAGAATATGTGGAGCGGTGGCCGTACAGCTAGAACGCCGGCCTCAGATTCCTGAGGTTGGGACAAGGATTTTTATCTTAAGGAGGTGCAATAAAAAAAATTCTTCCTGTAACTACGTCGCGGCGACAGCTTTGGCAAAGCGGCCTTTATTTCCACAGCCTATCAGCCTCCCTGCACTCCTTAACAGGAAAACACGCAGTAATGAAAGAAGAATATGTTCTGCTGTCTGTGGTGCCTATCCACATGACCGTGCTGCCAATCTTGAACTTTGTATACATGTGGCTGTGGAGTTAGTTGTGTCCTGTTCTGAGGCGCAGGATTATAATTATAACTTGGCCTGGTCTGTTTATAATTTGGTAGTCATCTTAAGTTGAAGTTGGCTTTTTAATTGCCTTGATCATATGTTTCTTTTGATGATACGTTATTGGTATATCTGGTTGATCACCAGAAGCTTCTTCCTTAGCCAGACTATCTGTTTTCTCGTGTACAGGTATTCCACATTATGATGGAATCCACCGTATGGCTACTTTACGCTGATTGCTTAATTCGGTCAGTAGTATTTGCAGGTCTGGTAGTTTTCTGGACTGGAGCGCTTGGAGTACTGATCTTGCATCTGTCAGGAATACTACAGGCTGTGATTCAAGATTGGTGCTAAGCAGTTTTTCAATTGCCACCTTGATTTCTGCCTCGTAATTATGGCAGAATTTCCCGTACTTTAATTGGATCCCTAACATTGTTTGGATACTATATATATATATTCCTGCTCCTCCATTTTTCACCGCATTCTCTGCTGACCCATCTGTATAGACTCTGATCTATATGTCACGTGGGTATTCTTCATCCAGTAGACTGAGAGTAACTCCTTTCGTTATTCACTATTCTGTTCATTCTCACTTAAAATTCCTTTCACCTCAGTTTGGATATGAATAGGTAAACCACTGTCTCCTCTCCAAGGGGTTTGCTCTGGTACAAACTTTATGGGGTTATCAACCTCCGGCAAGTCTTGAGATTTTTCTACAGAGTCTTTAGGCCTGATGGATAAAGCTACTTCTTTTCAGTTGCCCCCATTGCTAAGTTTTGAAATCTGTTATTCATTGGAAGACTTGTTATGCAGTGAAACGTTTCTGAATGTATTAGCACTTTTGTGTCTCTGGGTTCACTCAGTGTTGATATTCTCCCCATTTTCTTCATCTCTACTTTGGGTGTTGATTTTATTGCTCCAGTGATGATCCTAAGTGCCTGGTTTTGCATCTTATATAGCGTATGTAATGTAGTATTTAATGCTGGACACCATGCAGTAGACTCATTTTATAGGTGTGGTCGTATGTCCTGTTAGTAAACTTTACTAAGTATTTTCCCTTTTGCTCCCCATGTCGTTCCACTTTGTGTTTTCAGGATGACTAACTTTCTTTTGGCATTTGTTGTTGCTTTGTTGATATGTTCCTTCCGTGTAAGACTACTTCAAATGTGACTTCAAGAGATGTTGGTTGTTTGTCTTCCTTCAAGAGCTCTCCATTTATCTTGAGCTCATCAGTTTTTTGTTTTGGTGAGAGAATAAAGAGAATAGTGCTGCATTTATCTATATTGATGCTAACACACCATCTGTATGCCCATTTGGTTAAGATATCCATAGCTCTATGTGCCTGTTTGATAGACACTGTCGCATGTTCTCCCGTACACCATATTACCAAGTCATCAGCATACATTGTCACTCTTGTACCATGTGGTAGCTAAGCCACCAGATCATTGATGTAGACCAGGAACAGCGTGGAGAACAATACCCCTCCCTGTGGTACCACATGACGTAGTGGAATTTTCTTGCTTGTGCAACCATATAGTTGTACTCTATCTCTTCTGTTATGTAGGTATGCTTTTATCAATTTATACATTCCACCACTCACTCTGTAATTTCTCAATTTCTTTAGAAGTCGCCTTTCCAAACATTCTCAAAAGTGTTTCTCAAGTCTATCCAGACTAGTACTAGTTTCTTATCTTGACATGCATTCTTTATCTCTTGAGAAAGGTAAGTTGTCTGATCTTCAGTAGAGTAGCTTTGTCTGAAGGCTGCTTCCTGTGATACAAGAAGGTTTTTGCTTTCAATGTAGCAATGAAGTCTATGATTGATAATACGCTATATAGTTTTGCATAGACATGGTCTGCTGTTGGAGACTGTGGTGCAATCTTTCCCAGATTTAGGGATTGGTATCCTGATTGCTTTCCTCCAGGTCTGTGGAACTTTGCCTGTAGTCCAACATATATCCATGATCTGCAAAAGCTTTGTTTTTAATTGAATTCCCAGATTTTTTTATAATTCCATTGGACACTCCATCAGCACCAGGTAACTTCTTTATTTTCAGTTTATATAATGCATGCTCCAGTTCTCTGAGTGTGAATGGTGCTTCCATGACTCCAGATATGGTTCCATCTTATTCAATGTTTGCTCGCTTCTCACAAATCTCATGTTGCTTCTCTGGGCTAATTTTGATGTTGTCTTCAGCAAATGCGTCTGCAAAGTAGTCAGCTGCCTGTTTTCCCATGAGGATGTTTCCATATTTATGTAATGTGACCTTTTGATTTCTCCCAATAATCTCGTCATTTAGTTGTTTTACCACCTTCCACTGTTTCCTGGTATCCCTCTCAAGATTCAGCGATTTTTTTCTCTTTCCAGCTGCTCCACCTGGATTGCAGCTTGGCTCTCTGAAATTTGGCCTTATTGATATTTATTGTGGTGCTCTTGACATGGGCTTGCATCTAACTGCTGTCGAGTTATTTCCACTTCATTTTGCAGTACTTCTAGTTAACTACTCCAATAAGACTTGTAGCTTTACAAGCTCCTCTAGGGATGGTTTTAAGAGCAGCATGCAATACACATCTACAAAATTTATTGACTATCTTATTTATATCTTTGTCTGCAATTAAGTCTCTGGCTAGTACACTGGTGTAGTGTCTGTACATTGTCCAGTTTGCCTTCTTGTAGTTCCACGTAGAGAGAGTGCTGCTATCTTTAATATATTCACTATCTACAGTCAAAAAAGATTGGCAGGTGGTCGCTGCCTCCAAGCTGTTTTCCAACAACACGATTCATGTTCCACTCCAAATTTGGTGAGTGTGTTGCAAAGTCTGGTATAGAGGTGGTATGTCATGATCTAAATTAGAAGGATGAAGTCTATGGTTGATAATACGCTCCATAGTTTTGCATAGACAGCTTGTGAGACTGATTGGTCTGTAGTTGGATACTGTAGTGCAGTCTTTCCCTGGTTGGCCAATTGGTTGGTTAATCAGGATACATTTATGTTCATCCCGCCAGTTTTCTAGTTCCTCACCTTTCCTGTTCATGTGATCATAGCCACAACTCTGCGAGTTACTATTGAAGTCTCCGCACACAATTAGTTTTCCTTGCACCGAGATTGTGTCTAGTGCTAATGGGAGGTCATTTGGACATTAGTTCAGGCGGTGGAATTCTGTACTTTCTATCCTGATGTGAAATATCTGGTATTCCGCTCCTTCCACATGTTTCTAACTAGTATGCACTTATATAGTTCTTAACCAGCATCAGTATTCCACCTTTTGCCTGTCTTTTCGGTCTGATTGATAGCATTGGAGGCCTCTTATTTTAAAAGCTATATCCTTGTTAGATGGGTTTCTTGCAAGCAACACACATTTAATTACTACTCATTTAAGATGTATTCAAGTTCCACATTTTTGTTGTTGATACCTTCAGCATTCCAATGCATTATTTTAATGGGCTTGTGTTTTGGCCAGTTGCTCTATTCCCATGCCTCCTGGCTCATCGGGGCAGTTCAGAAGAACTTCCAGCAGCTAGAAGTTGGTCCTTTTGAGGCTTAGGTCAGGCGCCGTCCCTGCCTGAATATCCATCACAGAGCAGGCATCATAACATATATAAGATATAAGCATATTTCCATTGTGTGGGTTGGAGCGAGGCATCCTGATTGCTGTGGTGTACCTCTTGGCTGGTTGCCTCCGTCTTCAGCCCCTGTACTTGCTAGAGTAGACTGTGGTCTTGCTCGATTTTATGAGGGCCTGACCAGTCTGAGTTTCCAGCCTCTGGTGGATGGACTAAGCCCCATCTCCTCGCCAAGGAGTTGGCTGTATATTTGTTGTAAACTAACTCACAAATTTTAATGAAGGAGACGCATTTGAAACGTAGTGCCACTATTAATGAGCATCATTGTGGATTTAGAAACAAGTTTGTTAGCCAAAAAAAAACTGTAACTGGCAGTCATATCCTGTGTTGATGATGATCTATAACTAGCTAATTCTTCTTCTGCTATTTTCTTTCTTAAACTCTAGCAGGTCAATATGATGTAGTCTAGAGAGCGGAGTGCATTATATCATGGTTTACAGCTTAGCTGCAATATCTGCACCTATCGACCTGACACATTTAACGTTTGTATGGCTTCTGAGTCACTTTGACCTATATTGGATGGGACAGCCAACTCAACCCACAAATCTTTTTAGCAGACTCTTATTTGCTCCTCGTTCGGACTGAGGCAACACGCTGAAAGACCAAATCAGTTTCATTCAGTAAAATTAAATACATAAAAGTCACTAAATACAAACAATATTTCATTCTCAACATTTATTTATCAAGGAACAGCAAGAAAAAAAGCAATACAACACATGCTACATTAGTTCAAAACATCAATATGATACAAGCTCACAAATATTATTGCATGAATCAAGGACTACTAACTTTTACTGCACTTATGACCAAGTGTTCATAATCAGATATACTGGATATTTGCTTTAATCTTACAAGCAAGCAGATTTATCAAACATTTATTGTATATTTCTTTTAACCACAAACATTTAAATGGTTTTTTTTATTTCCCCGATGTATATTAAATCTATTGGATATTATATTCCTGCAAGAAACAGTATCATGGATGTGCTCCAAAACTTAACATGCTTCTATTTGTTTGGTAACACAATTTATTAACTAAAACCCCTGGATGTTTAGCATATGACTGAATGGTTAGAATGCCTGTATCACAATTGATATGGGTGTGGATGAACATGTAGGGTCTGGGCTGGATGTCCTACTTACAAGACAAGGAATTTTGTGACACAAACCACACAGCCTCTCACATCCAGGTGCAGCTGATCACCACAGAAGCTACTGTCCAGCTAATCTAGTATATAGGCTCTCATGCACAATCGTGCCCAAAGCAACACCTACATGTGGTACCCCCTCCCTCCCTCAAGCAGCAATTGGATATACAATTGAGATATCTTAGTTAAAATCATGCTAATGCTAAACTTTTTCTCTTCTGGAGATGGAATAATTCATCCTATGCACAACATGGTGACTGCTATTGAAAAGTGGTCTTTATTAGAACAACCTATCACACATGTGGAATTAGGCAGGAGGATGGGGGTTATGAACTAGGAAATAGGTTAGTGACATTTAGCATTAGGAAATGCCAGTGTGTTGACCTGAGGGGAGCAATGAATAGCAGCACTGCTACTTGCCATGCAGGTCATAGAAGGTGACTACCTAAGTAGGTTTTGGGATAGAGTTGACTGTCCCATCCCATAGAGGGCAAAAGTGACACATGAGCCATGTTTAAGTTGGATCTGTAAGGCACGGATATCACAAAGAAGCTGTAAGCAAAAGCACAAATCTTTCCATTATCCATACTACATTCTGCTTCTTCTTCTGCGTTCATTCTCAAACTCCTACAGATTAGCAGGATGTAGTCCGGAGAACGGAATTCGTTGTGTCATCGTTTACAGCATTGCTGCGATATCTGCGCCTTTTGGCCTGACACACCCGACTTCAGCATGGCTTTGGGTCACTGACCTTATATGGGATGGGACAGCCAACTCCATCCATAACCTCCTTAGTCACCTCTTACGACATGCATGGATGGTAAACAGTGTTGCTATTCTTTGCTCCCCTTTCAGGCCTCAGCAACACACGAGCGTACATTCTGCTAATCCTCATAAGCTTAAGAACGAATGCAGAAGAACCTAGAAAGCAAGTCCAAAAGAGTGAGTAACACGTGATCCCCAAATGTTTTCCAAAAAAAGTGACCAAAAATATTACAAATAATGTAGGAATTACCCATGAAAAATGAGGAAATTACTTTTTCTGTATCTGATACTCCCCCTCCCTTCTTTTTTAAACTGAAGATCTATCTACTCCCTGTGACCTATAAAGTCCTTTCTGCACTCATTAACAGATAACATGCAGGAATGAAGAATCCCTGGTGGGTACAATTTATAAGTTTCAAAATTTGAATTCAGCTAGCTTTCCCTCAATATCTAAATCAGATATAATATTTTCAATGTAAGTATTTATCTATGAAGATGGTTTCATCACAATCAATTCTTCATTTTTAAAGAATCTATACCCTATTGAGATTCACCCTTACGATAATTTGTAATCATATCATCACACTAACAATCTGATGACAGGTTTAGGATTGTCTAGTTATAACTATCAATCTGTTTTAATCCATTCGTAACCCCCTGGTTGCGGAAGTATCCTTACGGAGCGATGAAAAGTAACCACAGTTTTGCAGACATCTTAAATAGCGCCAACTCATGTGTTAATATAATGTAGTAGGGAGTGCAATTTAAGGTGTCCAAATACTCTTATTGGCTAGTTCAAGCATTCTAAAGGTCATCTAAAATAGAGCTTTTATTATTGGATACACATGCAAGCATCATTTCTACCTTTGCATGTAGACATAGTTAAAATTTCTTTGTGTAACCATCTTACCTAGGTCAACAAATATAGTGAAGTATAGACTCATTGAATAGGAAATTTCTAAACTTTTGGAAGAAAGTTTTTATGATAATTCTAGCATTAATTTATCTTATATAGGAAGTGATTTGGAAAATAATTACATTGTGATGATAGTAGTGATTCAGAGGACATAGATATGAATTATATCTGCAGCGTACGTGTTTAATTTGTGGTCAGACATGTGATATGGTAAGGTCCTAATTTTCGTTATGATGGTGTAACAATTGAAAATATTGATAATGCAGACGTTTTAAGAATCTTTGAATCTCTATCAAATGATACTATTATACAACATATTTGTGATGAGACAAATAAAATGCTGAGAAGCATATTACTGGTAGGAAAAACATTGTGTCCAGAATAAAAGGGATTATCATATTATTTTTTGAAAATAATGTTTCTTTTGCATTATATTTTATAGTAAAGGTTTTTATATCTCCCTATAATAAAAAGCAACTTTATGCTTGCAAATTCATAAATTAGAGAATACAGTAATATAAGAATGTGTTGGGCAAATTGGTTAGGGGGGAAAAATTCAATAACCCTACATTTTGTTCTGCACTGCACTGCCAATTTACTCCCACAGCCAAGGGGTTAGTGTAAATAAAATTTTAGACTGGTTCTGCATTATAAATTCTTCTTTTGTACGTTTTTGACTATCTTAATAATTACCATCGGTATTTTGGTCTAATACCAGATCAGATGTCCACCTGCTGATTTTAGGGATAATTCTCTTAGCGTAGCCATATAGCTAGAACACAGGTGTCGGAACTCTGAGATCCTGGGTTTAATCCACAGTTGTGACAAGGATTTTTGTTTTTCGGAGGTACAATAAAAATTCCTCCTGTACATGTAGCAGCAACAGCTTTGGTAAAGAAGCCTTTATTTCCATAGCAAAAAAGTCTCCCTGCATTTCTTAACAGGAAACACACAGTAATGAAAGTTATCTAAATATTATATCCATAATTAATTTTAATATTAATTTATTTAGGGCTAGGAGAATTGTGTTTTACATAACTAACCGTAACCCTAAATAAATTAATAAATGATAAACATAAACTAATCAACATTGACAAGGGCAATAAATTAGGTAAGAATCTGATGTGGGATTAGACCCAGTATTTTTTTTATAGCTATTGAGAATTCTTAATATTCCTCTGTAAAACCTTAGCTAGGTAAGGTGGTTCACATAATTTTCCTTGTCATCAAGAGCAATGATAATAAGCAGGTGGGTGTAAAGTAGAAACTTTCCTATTGGTGTATTAGCTGTCAATCCCACCAGAAATTAAAGGAAGATGCAAGAACACAAAATGATTATGTGGAGATGATAAAATTATTAAAAACAAAACATGCACTTCAAAATATGATCATTATTGTAATTTTTATCCACATTATATTTGAAATAAACTATAAGCAGAGGAACTAAATTTAAATATATCCAAAACAAAATAACGGCACACAAAAATAAGGACATAGCAAAAAAGATTACACAGATGAAAAATGAGAGGTAGATTGTATCAGGTGAAAGGACAGAAATGAAATGAAAAATGATAAAAATTTACTACTCTGTAACTTGAAATCTCCATAACATGAAAAAATGTGTTATAGGTAGCAGAAACAGGACTTGAGGATTATATAAGATGAAGCAATCTTTCAAAAACTAAAAAAAAATACACTAATGAAACTCAGTGATGTAGATGTTGAGTATAAAACTAAATTAGGTTCTTGTTTGAAACATGTGCCTCTGTATTTGATTAATTCTTTTGGCAATATTTGTCAGTTTATGCTTATTCTTTATTAATTTGTATATAAAGTTATTTAGGATTAGTTATGTAAAACACAACTCTCCTAACCCTATTTATATTAAAATTAATAAAGGATAAACATAAACTAACAAACATTGCCAAGGGAAATAATCAAATAGGAAGGCTTGGGTTCCAAACAAGAACCCTAAATTATTTATATTTAGTAAATATAATAAATAGGCTACTTCTTCTGTGTTAAAAGTAGTTTGGAATGTGCTGTTTCATGGTTTACAGCATTGCTGCGATATCTGCGCCTTTCAACCTAACACTTCCAACTTCAGCATGGCTTTGGGTCACTTTAACCCTTGTGTGAAGGGACAGCCAACTTCAACACATAACCTCCCTAGTCGTCTATTACAACATGCATGGAGGGTAAACAGGAATGCTATTTTTTTTTGCTCCCCTAATGGGCTACATCAACACACAAGTGATAGGCCTACTATTGTTTTGATGTGCATCTTAGAACAATGACATAAAACACAAAGAAAAGAATCAGACGCAACTAAGATTAAGTCTCCACTGTTACATTTGTTCTAGTTTTGAGGTATTACCTAACCTTTGCAGTATGATTAGTACAATTTGTATTTAAAATTAAAGTATGTTAATTGAAAAGGCATATTAATTTGGAATTAGTATTTTGATTTGGGTTAGGATCAGTTATAAATTAAAAAATAAATTAGTTATAAAAGTTATAATTATAAATGTGGTTGATGCCGTTTGTGTCAAGAGATGTGATGTCATAGCATCCATTAATTTCATTGGTGTTACACAAAAATCAGTGATGTTGGCTAGTTAAAATTGTAAACACTGTTGCTATTTATAGCACAGTGAAGAGTTGATCCATAGTTTTACCAAGAATCAATAACAAAAAATCATTATTTGGAAGGATTTACATAGCAAAAGAAGTTACTAATCCAAATGAAAAAATACTATTATAAAATCATTGAAAAACGTTTTAAAAACCACAAACATTAACTTGTCACAAACAGAGATTAAATAGAAAACATAACGAAAAAGAAATGGATTAAAAAAAGCTGAAGATAGGACGATTATGAATGCAGTACCGGGAAGTTGTAAAATATTCAGAGGAAAAACAGTACCACTGATGTCAGAGGAAAAACCAAGAGATGGAAACAGTGAATGGGGTAACATACTCATAGGGCAAATGTGAGAATGAACTGAATGTAAATTAAAGTGTTACCAATAATAAAAGCAACACTAACAACAAAACAGGGACAAACTAACGCTATGGACCCTATGGATGGTGTGTGAAGAATTTCATCTCTGGTGCCTAAGTTACGATATGTAGTAGTAATAATGGTGACTATAAAAATAATGCAAATTATGTAATATATAAACTTCTCACCAGTTCCTCGTGTAATTCTGCAAGTGTAGGTCTGGCTCTAATACCTCCGCCAGTAGCTGAAAAGATATTTCTGTAGTGATCAACACAAGGGAGTGCCTCTATTGTATTCATTGCACCATTTGTCTTATTGTATCCATCTAACGATCCTCTGCTACGAAGGGAATCACCACTAATTGAAAATGTTGCACATGGTGATTCAGGGCCATTGCTGACAGATCCCCGTCCACCAACATGTATATTTGCATTTGCAACATTAGTATCTACTTTTGGTAAGTCCGGTGATCGCTTTCCTTGAACAACATCAGTTGATTGAATATGTGATTCTATTTCAGAGTCTTCCCCAGTATCATCGTCTGAATGTTCATCCCTTATAGTATTAACTCTTGCAACTTGAAAACGTGATCCACTTTTCTTCATTTCATCGCAGATAATTATCTCCATCTTATTTAAAAATCACGTCAAGTCCTGTATACAATCCGTTACTATAGCATACGAAAACCTTGCGCGTCTGCGTTTTCGGAATCGTCTGCTATCAAGTCGCCGAAACGCACTTATTTATGGGCGCCATTTTATTTCATTGATCTGACACATATGCCAGGACATTTCCACATTTAAATCCATTTGGACAGTATACCTGAATACCTTTTTCCTATTCTTCTAATTCAATCCACCAGTAAACCCATAATTCGTCAGTGATGTAAAGGTACTTCATTAGATGCGTCAACACATAGTTTTCCCAACGAGTTCTATCTTCAGTGATGCGAATTAGTTTAGAAAATCTTAGTATGTCGATTCTTTGATATGACATTCACTTTTTAAAAATTATTTTTTTCCTTACATTTAATTGGCTGGCGAAGACACAAAGTAGGCCTACACTGTGTGAGATCAGAATGCAGAATTATTCTGGAGAAGGGTCTGGTATTTACTATAATGGAAATCTTGCCTTTTTTTATTTTGGTAACAACCTACTTCTTTGTGACGCTGTAGATTGATTTTACCTCATATATCTAGAAGACCGTATTTAACTTCAACTCTTTTACTTATAATAAAAATGATGAATCGATGATGATGATGAAGTAATCCCCATTAATTGTCAACAGGTTGTTCCATAGCTTTTCTGACAAAAGTCCCCCTCAGTTGAATAACCGCTGTGACACCCGCGCTCGTATATATTTCACCATTTAATAGTAATGGTTCTGTTAGGGGATTTATATGAAATATGTTTGCTCCTCGCAAAGATGCATTTCTTTACATTTTGCCAAGAAAAAAACATATACCCCCCCCCCACCAATAAGAGAATAAAATGGTCCCTCCCCCTCGCCAAACAAAAAAACATTTTTCTTAATTCGTTCGTACATTTTTACAGATTAACAAGGTGTAGTCCGGACAACGGAAGGCGTTGAGTCATGGTTTACAGATAAAAATATATGCGAATATTAGCCTAAAAATCCATTTCAGAATGCCTTCTAGGTTGCTTTAACCATTCAAGGAATGGAGCAGTCAACTCCACCCCAAAACATCCATAGTCGCCTCTTACAATGGGCATGGCAGGTAATACTGTCAATATTCTTCTCTCCCCTGTCGGGTCCAGACAACACAGGGGCAAGGGATAATTACATTTGTAGTTAATATCTTATTGTCTGGGGACATCCCCTCCTTTCTTAAAAAATGCACAACCTTTCACGGCAGGGAAACAACAACGATCATGATACATAATACTGGAGATAGAGAACTGCAAAGAGCCATGATCGCCTACTTCAGTCAGCATTGCACCTCATGATGATGATGAGTTTCCTCACAACTTTATTTGCAGAGATGCTCATGTGGCTTTTCGTTCTGTGAACAGCAAAGTCACGACAGTCCATGTAAGTTCCATTCTATTTATTACAATCATAACACCAGTTCTATCGGAAAAAAGCCATCCCTGACGTTTTTTTTTACTAGGCGTCACAGTGCAACATAGGGCTTTCATTTTCCTTATGATTAGCACAGACCATATTCTCATATTTAAGCACAATTTTTCCATTGCACCTTGTTCTTCACTCCCTGTCCAATGTAATAATACCCTGTGTATAGTTTCCCATGTAAACAGTATATATTCAATGGTATCTTCTAAAAAATAAATTATCGTATAGAGTGTTGGCACTATCCAATGCTATCATATTGAAGGATTTTCAAAATATTACATACTTTTTTTATTAATATGAGAAGCGAGACAATTATTTTAATGTTTACATCGCCAGAAAAGTTGTTTCAGAAGCCTATTTTCGTCAAAAGACATCTCATTCGGCGTTCTACGTGTATTGCTTTGACATGTCAACTTATACTACAGTTAATTTCTGTTTGCCCTGCAAACGCCAATTTGGCAAAATGCTCGACAAAGCTATTTTGTTATTGTTATTTTTTAAATGTTGTTGTGAGTGACCTCCCCTATCTGCTTTGTGTTATCATGCGCACTACTTACATTTTTCCAATACAGCGGAGGCTGTAGGTTCGATTATTGAATAGTGGGAGAAGCTTAGGGTAGGAAGGATTGTTTTACTTAGAAAAAAAAAGGTTTTCAATTTGTTGCGGGAAACCTCTTTAATTTTTATCGTAATAAGTGAGGTACATGTAATTTTTTTTATAAAATGATTTTGTTTTCAATTTGTGTTTAGAAAAAGAAAGTAAATTGAGGAGGGGTGGTTTGATCATAAAAACTCATCCCTACCTTTCTACGGGATTGTTTAAAAATGCACACTTTTACTGAAATTGTATATACACACATAACCATATGGGTCCAGACAAGATTTTTTTTTTATTGTTGGTGGAGAGGAACGTCCATGCCATGTAACGGAGCCCACTTTTATCATAGCATGGCTTATCCAATGTGAATTTTAAGGGAGGTATGCGTTTAGACAATCTAATCACCAAAACATGCATTACTTTATTTCGATCTCTTTCATAAATGACAGTATTCCCATGCGATGGGCCATATGCTTATTATTCCAAACAAATATAACTCAGTTTGCATAAAATTCTTTCCGGTTCTGTGGTGAGGAGGTACATGCTTCAGCGCGAAACATCTCGTGAAATGGTGTGATTAGTCACGTTATCAATCACAGTGATCTGCATATCTTTGAAAATGGCCAGGAGTCAGGTTGTTTTTCCTTTAATTTGTGAAATCTTAGTTCCAGGTTCTTCTTCTTCTGCGTTCGTTCTCAAACTCCTGCAGATTAGCAGGATGTAGTCCGGAGAACGGAATGCGTTGTGTCATGGTTTACAGCATTGCTTCGATATCTGCGACTTTCGGCCTGACACATCCGACTTCAGCATGGCTTTGGGTCACTGACCCTATATGGGATGGGACAGCCAACTCTATCCCATAATCTCCTTAGTCGCCTTTTACGACGTGTGGAAGTTAAACAGTGTTGCTATTCTTTGCTCCACTTTTGGGCCCCGGCTACACACGGGCGAGTTCCAGGTTAAAGTTCATAGCAGATGTTATTCAGAGGGTAGCAATCAACATAGCATTTTTTAAATGTACTGTCTAGAAAACTATTACTTATGTTGTCAATACTTTCTGAACAGTTAGAATGCAGAACTGCATGAGGCTGAAATCAAACCAGGTATCTTGGCCAACCGAAATAAGCATGTACCTCCTCACCACAGAACCGGAAAGAGTTTTATGTAAACTGAGTTATATTTGTTTGGAAGTGGAAAGTCGCTATGATATGAAAGCATAGTTTTCAGGTTTTTCCATGACCGAAAAGGGATATTCTAATGTTTTGCCAATACGTGTCCTTGTTTTCAGTCTACTTCATTGCTGTGCCAATATGTTTATACGCGGAATTTCGAAAGTTTTAATTTTTTATTTGTCTCCATTTGTTTCTTGGCCCGATCCAGTGCGTGGCGAAGAATTGCAAAGCGCTTTTCTATAACGGCTGAGATTCAAATTTCGTTGCAGACAGCTATCCCTATAATCTAATGCCGCCCTAGACCAGTGTTTCCCAACATTTTTTGTACCATGCCCCACCTAAGTTTTTTTTAAACTCTGATGTCCCCATATGTAACAAACATTTTATTTATATTAAAAAATTGAATTATTCCCTAAATGAATCCTAATTACAAATTGTTCGAATTGCCCCCCCCCCCTTTTGAACAATCAAATTGCCCCCCCCCCTGTGGGGCGTGGACCCCACGTTGGGAAACACTGCCCTAGCCCATAAGGTAGCACAAAGATAAAAGCCAACATGTCCTGACATAACAAAAAGGATTCATATCTTGGGTGAAAAGGCGTGCCTCGACGAGTAAAAACTTGAATCCAGAAATTAACAAATATGTGCATCGGACTGTTAAGAAATTGACATCTACTGAATCAAATAATATAAACTACGCCATTGTGTTACCGGGAGCGAAAGGGAGCCAAGAATAGCAAAACTGTTTACCTTCCATGCTTGTTGTAAGGGGCGGCTAGGGATGTTTTGGAGTGGAGTTATTACCCCGTCCAATGTAAATCAGTGTAGCGCAGAAGCTATGATAAAGTCAGATGTGTCAGGCCAGAAAATGCATGTACCGCATCTAAGCTGTAAATTTCACCTCTTTATTTTATAAGATCGTTTTCGTGGTTTGCCTCTAGGTCTGCCTTCACTGTATCTGTGTAGCATAGCTTGCGGTAGTATGCTGTCTGGTGGAAGTCTACCGATGTGTGCAAACCATTTTATCTGTTGTCTAATGTCTTCATTTCTCACTCTGTCTCTTAGCGATATTCCTAGGATTCTGCGTAAACATGCCATTTCAGCTGTCACAAGTTTACGTTTATCTTGTGCTGTCGTTGTCCATGTTTAGCATTGATAACACAGCGTTGTTATAATAATTGTTTTGAATAGTGTTATTTTAGTGTTTAAATCTACATTTTTGTTTCTGAAGATTGGTCATTTGTCCTAGTCCTTGCTTCAAGTAAAAGAAGGCTGTACTGAATGAGTCAAGGTGTCGCAACATTTCAGCTACTTCAATAATTACCACGGGTACGGAACTTATTACGACACCAGAGTATCCAGTTGATACAAAAGAGGCCACACACTACAACATATCATCAACATTAACATAGCCACACATATAAATACTGTCACACTACCTTGACAATCTTCTTACTGTCACACTTTAATGATCCTAAGAGGCAATTTTAATGCTGCCTTGATTTCTCTACTCCTGCGTATCTCTTGTATTTTCCATCTGGGATTGTTGTCGGTAACGTCGCCCCGTCGACTACTTGCGGCCGGAATTATCTGTGTTGCTCATATCCAACAGCGCTAGGGCAAGTACCTCTTCTCTCTTTCGTGGTGGCCTGTAGCTCACGTATCTCCTTTAGCAAATCTTTAGACGCTCGCTGACACTCGTCGGTCCATTTGAACTGGGCGAACTTCGTGGCCATCAAAATGAAAGGCTCGGAAAAAAAATCCACCGTAACCACTATGCTAGTGAGATCCCCCTAGTTTCTTCAGTTAGATGTGTCTACTTCAATAATTGTTCAACTTTCACTCTGATAACCAACATGAAAGTTTGTTTAATTTCTGCAGGGGAGGGTGAAGTATGTTGTACTCCTATTTTGCATCTTCTGGATGCAAGATGTTCTTCAGTTTTCAAGATGTTTTTATTTCTGTGACAGCCTTCCTATCTGTCGCCAGGCAAAGATGAGTGAGTATCTGCTCTATGCCACCGACGGTTTAAAAACTCACCGTGCCCTTCACATTACAGGCCAAAACATGTCCCTGTATGGCAGTTTCCAAGGAAATGGGAGTAGGTTTGAATACCCCGACGTGAATACCTCGCTCAAATCACCCACATATAGCAGTAAAATAGAACCAGAGCCCAGTTTAGATGTGAGATGGACCATTAAAAATCTGAAGAGAGGAAAATCTATAGAGTGTGATAATATAACTGCTGAAATTATCCACGCTGGAACAGAAACTACCATCACCATCTATCACACACTCTGTACCAAGATCTGGAAAAGTGAAGTTTGGCCCAAGGAATGGACACCATCAGTCTACATACCGCTACAGAAGGGAAATTTAACACTATGCACCAACTACAGAACATTTCACAGATTAGTCACGCCAGCAAAATACTCCTTGGTATCAAGAAAAAACAACATGAGCTGGAAGAAGAGTTAAATGAAGCACAGGCAGGTTTCAGACAGGGCAAGGACCATATTTTTAATATGCAGAACATACATAGAGAAATGCAGAGTTTAATGTCAAATATTCACATGCTTTATTGACTATACCAAAGCATTCGCATGTGTACATCAAAAACTTTGGAATCCATGAAGGACATGGGTTTCCCGCTAAACCTAATCCGTCTCATAAATACATTATATCAAGGCCTCAGAATACCATGGACCAAAAAGATCATCAATGTAGCCATCCTGAGAGAAATGAATGGAAAAGAAAACTGACAAAACAGCGTGGTTCTTTCCAGAAAACTACAATATATTGGCCATATTAAACGCCATGATAGCCTAGAGAAGACCATAATGGAGGGAATGATGCCAGGGACACAAACACGAGGTAGACCAAGAAGATGTATGCAAGACATCAAAGATCACCTGAAAATGACCAGAAACCTTCGGGATCTCTTAGTTCATTCTCGTCTGCGCACTTCTGCAGGTCAACTAGGAACTGTCCCTTGTCATCGAAATTGTTTGACTTGCCCTTTTGTTATTATCACTCCTATTTTACAGTTTCCTAAATCACACTTTGATATTCATGATTCTTTTTCATGTGTGTCCCGTAACTTAATATACTCTATCATATGTAAGCGTTGTGATATGAAGTATATTGGTGAGACTGGTAGACGTTTAGCTGATAGATTCGCCGAACATTTGAGAGATATCACGAATCATCGTGACTCCCCAGTGGCTAATCATTTTAACAGCCCGTCACATCATGGTAGCTCTGATGTCTCTGTAACCGGTTTGTTACGTTGTTATACCGGTGACCGGCAACGTCAGTCCTTGGAATATCGTCTCATTTGTCATATGGGAGTCTTGCAACCAAACGGAATGAACATTAATCACCGTTTTGTTTGAGTTACCCACCTTTTCTTTATACCCTCTACTCCCGTATTGCACTGATTCTTGTAATTATTTGTCTTTGTACACTTTCGTGAATAATTATTATTTTTGTGTTTGCCGTTCTTCTATATAATTCCTTTATGTCTTCTTTCGTTTGTGTATGTCAATATGTGATTATTTTGTACTCTGCCATTTTGTTATTGTTAAATCATTTACATATTTAGATTTTGATTTCCTCGTTTTTATTGCAGTTATCTCTTCGATGGGTGCCCACACATATATAGTTATTTGTATATGCATTTCGTTTTACATGGTTCTATGTATCCACACAATTACTTTGGGCCACACATTTGTATGTATACATATGCAGTTGTTATAGCATTATCTTTATGTGAACGAACGTTTATATTTACATTAATATATGTGTATGTTTCTATGTGTATGAATGTTCATGTTATTATTTATACGAGAAAGTGTTTATGTGCATGAATGTTCATATTTGTGTATACATATATATATGTATATTTATGTGAGCGCTTTTTTATGTTAATGCACGTATCTCCATTCTGTGTCAATGTGTATACCTATTCTGGTGTGAGCCCTTTCCTGTGTGTGGATACATTTACATGCCTGTGCATTTTGTGTGGGTATCCTTCACACATCTGTGTCCATCTTGTTATGTGTTTATTTCTTGACTCTTGGTGTGTGTTTACATTTCTATGTATGTTTAGGTTTGGTTTTATATATATGTTTATGTCTATATTTGGTTTCACATTCATTCCATGCGTTTTCAAATGTTGATTCTTCTTCTATCCTTCCTTCCCCAAACCCACTCACCCCACCACCACACAACCTCATCATTACTCATCTATCATTGTCATATGCCATTCTTGTTGGCGTAGGTGACCATGGTTCTCTGTTCACAGTATTGTTATCAGGATCGTTGTTTCCAAGCCTTGCTAGGTTGTCACATGAATATTTTCTCACGTCCCCATCTGTCTCTGTTCCCTTTAGTCGTGCCTGTTGTGACTATGTTCTTAAAACCTGCCTGTCTGATAGAGTGACAAAAGGGGTATTTTTCTTATCTTTTTCTTTTATTATTCTTGCACTCATCTATAGTGTCTCTAATTTCCCACTTTCGGTTTGTTTATAATGAATGCACGCATTTTCACTTTGACTAGATGCGTTGCCATCCCTGCGCTATTATGGAGACGAGGGCTTGATGAAATATAGACATCTATTTATTTTTTTATTTTGTCGTTTTCTGTTGTTTGTCTCTTGAAAAAGGTTCAATTTGAGCCGATACGTTGAGAATTGTCCTGTTTAGTTTTATTGTATGTTTTTTGTTTTTTTTCTTAAAAATATATTTTTATTAATAGGCTAGGTAAGTGTTTTAGTAACCTTTTTACATCATTTTGCATTACTACCTGATAATGATAAGGTTTGTATTTGAATGATTTCTCAAGCTGTTTAATGGAGAGCAGAAAGATGTGATAAAAAAAAGTAACAGAAAAGTTTCTGCTACAATTATCAACAAATTCTTAGCAGCATTACTAAGACTAGCAATGGTTTCCCCCTCTACTGTATTTATTGATTTGATCTGTGTATGCATCAATTACAATTTTTTATGTAATATATAATTTGGGAATCCTTTATGTGGTCTAATACGCAGATTTCTTCTTTTCAATATCATGGGCACAATAGGGGCAAACAATCAATAGCACACATCAAGCTCAACTTTCTCACAATATCTAACACACAGAATATGATGAATGAACAAGATAACACATTTTTTTTAATTCTCAAGATGCAGAGATGTGCACAGCTGTTACTGTAACAATACTAGTGCAAGACCCAGATAATTTTTCTTTTTTGCAGCATATGTTGTGAAACACAACCCATCACTTTGTCTTCTGAATAAATGACATTGAGTGTTCTGTAAATACTGTACCAATATTCAATATATTGAATGTCAACTCTAGTGTGAAACAACACCATGCCACCGTTGATTCCCTCAACACATATGCTGTAGCAAAATTCTGTTCTGTTGCACCTCAAGGTAAGGATGAAAGCGAATAAAACTCAGCACAACCAGTGTCACAACCAACTACCGATAAATTTGTTTAAACTCTCAACAACTGAATTACTGAAAGAAAATCTTTGAGAACTGCATTCAAATATATAAATCACAGACCATTTATGACAACTAATATTACAAAATATAAATGAATAAATCACCCTACTGAAAAACCATATGCTGGGTAGTAAAATGTATTCAAATTATCAGGAAAATTTAAACACCTTTAAACCCATGACCAAATCTGTAAAAACAACACATCAAATATAGCTTTTTAACAATTTTCAGTTTTGAAAATGTAAAAAATACCATATTTCTTTTGAAACTAGCCAAGCTAGAAGGTAAAGGAAATTATAAATTTAAGGAGACAATACACACAACAAATATTCTTCTTCAAAGTTATTAACTTCAAACAACTGCAGTCTAAAACAAATGTTATAAAATGAGTACATGTGAAAAACCCACCTGTTACTAAATAATATTTTTAAAAAACCCAGAAAGTGTAATAATTGCAGTTAGCAGCAGGAAATTATGGCAGTATTTGCAACAGTTTATCTGCATAAATATAATTGCTAAATAACCAGTTGATCACTCTGTAAGTCTCCATAGTAAAAACAACAAGTGGAGAACATGGTGTTAAAATGCTAGTTGCACACACATTTGTTAGTATTTAAAATCAGCCAGTGGCTATCAACACGATTCACTTGCTATTTTGAAATGCAACACAACAGAGGGAACATCAATCTATAAGAAAATTGAGAGTAGGGGGGGGGGGGGGGGGAGGAGAGGAGAAATGCGGGCACAAGAACAGCAAAGACGAGACGGAATGTTGATACTCAAAAACACAATGCTTTGATTGTCACACAACAAAAGTACACTCCAACGTGTACAGTCTAAATATCAATGAGAATAAACATATTAATCTGAAACAAATCTTAAAATACAATTCTATACTGCATAATGTACAGATTGCTAGACCACAACTGTTAAAATGAATGCGGAACTTTCAAATACACAGAAAATAAAACAAGCAGTGACAAAATTAAATAAATATAACCACCAATGCCTTTAAATTGCTCACTGTAAATGTAGAAGAAGCAGCATTTTTTTCAAAATTGCTCAACATACAAATAGATATTACAAAATATGTAACTGAAAGAAAGAACACCCGCTACTTCAAATATTTTAACACAAAGGAAAAAGTTATGATAAAAACAAATGGCATTGTTGATATACAACTGTTTCCAATATTGTATGATGTTCAAAATCCTGAAGTGATTTTCTCAGTCAGCTAAGCTGGACTCAATAAATAAATTTTGATTGGTTTGGTATATGACGATTAGAACATAAACTCTGTTGCTTGATGTGTTAAATATCAACTCAATGATGACAACTGATCACAAGAACAGAGATAAAACATTTTTCTGATATGGAGGGCTGTTCCTGATATTGCCTGAATGAGAGACACATGCACGTTTATACACTTTATACAAAAAAAACTAGAAGATATGCATTTTAAAACTGAAATTACTTAAACTTACAAAATATAACGCAGCAAAGCATCTTCTATCCAAAGTTTAATCATCTAACTAACATTAATCCACCAGTTTCAAGATAGTTACGATGAGGATAATTAATAAGTTTCAACAGCATAGAAGCAAAAGAAAACCAATAAATTACTAATTACTGTTAAAACCTGCAAAAAAGACTATGAAGAAGAAAAAGATTTGATACATTACAAAAATCTACAACTTAGATTTGTATATAGAAAGTGATGAGCTGATGTCAAATTAATGAATTTACTTTTAAAAACAAAACAAAAAAGGTATGGGAGCTTGCCACTAAAATGCCCTGCTCTAGAATGGATCTGTTCCCCAGAAGAGGGGTGGTGGTGGAGTAGAAATACACAGAGAAAGGAAACAATCATTACAATATGGTGAATTGACAGACTGATTACAAAAAGAATTAATTAGATACATACGTACAGTGACAAATTTGTTATTTTTTTTCACATAATCTATACAAAATGAATAGTATAATTGTAATGATATAAAACAAATGAGTAATTAGCAGGAGAATCTGGTTTAAAAAAATAATAATAAAACAAACAAGTAGTTGGAAAAAAGTAGTTACTGAATAGAATTAAATAAATTTAAAGAGGAAGTATATATAAATAGTTAATAACAAAATGCATAACTGAAACATTGGTCTATAAGAGATTGCTATTAAATGTAACGGTTGAATGTTGTGAATTGGTAATGTTTCATGATTCCTGTGAAATTCCCAACATTGTTACCAATACTAGAGAAAGAATTCATTAAAAAAAAAATGCAACTATTAATATTCACTAACTTTTGTAGATACAAATCCAGATGCATAAACACAAAATATTGAGAACTATAGGTGTTAGATACACAAAAGAATACAAAGATAGACAATGTGGGCACACCAGCAGGAGTTTTAAACAAATGTTCACATATTTCCAGATATTTTGTTTTATATGAATATTGAAGAAAAAACAATTATGTTCTCCTTCTGGCTATTTTTCCAACTACTGGTATTAAAAAAAATGTGTTGTATGTTAGTGGAGGAATTTTTTCATAGGCCCATCCACTGCTGCCATGGATTGTAGCTTATATTAAAAAAATATTATCTTCCAAAGATCGTCTATCTAAAGAATACTAATATAGAAACAATAAATAAATCAATCAAGTGCCATGCTGGCACGGCAAAGAAACAACAACGACTTTGATACATAATACTGTAGACAGAGAGCTGTGGAGAGCCATGACCGCCTACGCCACCCGGCATGGCACCTGATGATGATGATGACTAAATTATTCTGTGCAAGTGCAACATTATAAACAAAAGTCTGCAAAATTTATTCTATCTGTGGATTACTGTGCACATTTATACCAGTAACATCTGTATTTTAATACCATTAATTTAATAGTCACATTACTTTCAATTCATTTCAAGCGTCAAACTTGTTAGCGTATTTTACAAAACAGTCTAAATTTCGAAAATAAACTATTAATCATTAGAAATAATGAAACTTGTTTTGATTGATAAATATAGTTTTCCTTGCTATATGATTGGAATTATACATTGCTCATATTTAGATTGTCAGCAAATTATTTTTGTAGCATGCATTTACTTGTTCGGTTTGACAATAATTTATCAATTTATATTTTAATCATAAAAAATAATGGTCATGGTTCTGGAAATTCAGCCACCATATACCGGGATATTCCTAGTAATATACACTAGTGGAAGTTGTGATTTGGGTAACCCCCCCCCTTTGGTTACATATAATGCACCTCTTGTGGTGAGCATGGTCTTGTTTCCATATGCGCAGCGGTGATTTAATCCTGCCGTGTCAACAAAAGGCCTACAAGTATATAGTTAGCGTTCCCTGATTTTAGGTAAATTGCATAGCTAAGGACGTGATTGATTTTGAAACAATAGCGTTCTATGAGAAATTTAAGGGTGTAATGACACAGTGATATATTCGTAGATAGTGTTAATATATTGATAAAAATCTTAGTGTACACGGAAAGACACAATACCGCCAAAGATGGATGTGTTGGGCAATTGGTGGAAATTAAGTTAGTAATGTTAATGTTCAATTATCTCCTGCTACAAGAGAGATCTAGAGGGAGTTTGATAATGAATGCTGAAGAAGAAAGACACACTTGAGATGTTTATAATTTTGCAAATATCAAGAGTGCTATTGTTTAACCTGTATCTATTTTATCATTAAAGTCTACTCAACTTAACATTACTCTCATTCCCAACATCTCTCTCTGTTCTATGTTATAGAAATTAGTGCTCGCAGACATATTTTTTCTTTGCAATCTCAATCATTCATCATAGTTGTAACAACTGAAATTACTTTAAACACCTCCTCTGCTACTTGTCACCTCCTGTCTATAAAATTCTAATAATTTCAATGCACACAAGGAGTTTTATCAATACACCCTCATAGCTTTTAATAGAACCATGTTTTGTTTCAAAATCAATTGCATCCTTAGTTACGTAATTTACATAAAAATCAGGAAATGATAGATAAAATATAAGTTGTTGAACCATTGAGAGGTAAGCACCTTTAAACCATGGATGTTATTCCAATTGGTTATATCAGAGTTTTACAAAAATAGTGGAGCTCGTAGTTCTGGTAATCCAGTCACCAAGACCTCCGGGTTTTATGTTACATCACAACCACCTGGGATGCTATATATAAAATGAGAATTTAATAATAAATTAAAAAAAAATAATGATACAGTAAAATATTCAGCAATCAAATGAGTGAGTGCATGATTTATAAGAAAATATATGTGAATTGATATAAAATGTTATAAAACACTGTAGGCCTACTAATTTATTTAAGTCAGTTATTGTTTCTTGGAATTTATGATCTCCCTTGAATTAAACTTCTGACCTGGTGTGTCAAACTGATGAAACATCTGGTCCTCCCATTTCTTGTTTCCTTAACACCAGAGTTTTATTTCTTTTTAAAACTAAGAGAGCATCAAAGTTCCACAGCGCAGGGCTTTCTAGTGACAAGTAACAAAAAATGCAGATGGTAAACAAAATGATATTCCTTTAAGAACTAAAAGTCGTTCAATAAATGAAGTGTTGTTCAGAATCAAATGCTCCCATTACTTGCTTAGAGCCTTCCATCTCATTACTTATGAACTTGCTTCCCCGAAAATGTTGGTTAAAAGAGGCTTCACTGTATTAAAAGTAACGTTATAAAAATAAAATACTAGTGAGAAATACTGAATGTGAATGGCTGTTCTTTACTTTAAAGTACTAGGACTAACCCAAGTACAATGATACAGCACTGAAAGTCCAAAGTGTAGATTAAACCTATTGCAATATCACTTGTAACATTATAAACAGTTTTGTTTGGCCACTGTATCCTGTTCAAGTTTTTTGCATAATATATCAAACTTTCAGTGAGTACAAAAGCGTATTCTCACTATAAAATACATAAATTTATATATCATATAATCAACATTTAGAAAATAAATGTTAATCATTAAAAAAATAAATTCATTTCATGTTCACAAAAATTCTCAAATATGATCTTGAACATTTTAACATACATTAGAACTAGTCAATGTATATCACACACACTGTCTCATACCCCACAATCTTAGAAGACAAAAAAATATCACAATAAATATAGCACAGTCTAAACATATTAAGTATTCAACAAAACCAATCAACAACTGTGGCTTGGGCACAGCCAGCCTGGCATAGCAAGAAAATGACAGCAGGAATTTCAGTTTGTACGAGGTGTGTTCAAATGAAAAACACCTGCGCTGCACCACATGGCAACACACGAGGAGACATCATCACTGATGTAACAAGCACACATCGATAAACAGTCATGTGGTCAGTCTCTTCGTATGCTTAGTGTCCTGTGCAGGCAGTCAACATAACAGGTGTGATAACATATCCGTCCAACAACCAATGATTCAGTTTCTTACAGCCGAAGGATGTCAACCATCTAACATTCTAAAAATGCAGGCATTGTATGGTGGAAAATGTGTTTCTAAGGCAACGGAAGAATTGAGCAAGAATGTTTTGGGTATGGTAACAGGTAACAAATCATTTTCCGCAATTGGGTTAGGTATGTACTGTGTGGCAGATGACCCAACTTTTGCAGCACGTGGGTTGGCATTGTCATGTAACAGAATGGGACCTCATGACAGCTTACTAGGATACTTATTCTTGATGGTTATGTGCTGCTTGTCTAGTGTGTTCTTGTAGCAGATAGCAGTGATGGTCACATTGACCTCTTTAAAGTCTCCTTAGCCAAAAAAGGCAGTATGCTTAACATTTCCTTTAGAATATGGCGATTTGAATTTTTTACTCTTTGGTGATCTCCTGGGTGCTTTACTGCATGGCTCATCCTTTGGCTATAAGAAACTGAACCACTGCTTATTAGACAAATTTGGACCAATTCGCTATCACACCAGCCATGTTGTTGACTCCTTGCACACGACACTAAGCATACGAAGAGAATGACAATGAGAACATTTGTTCATCAATATGTAATTACAACAGTAATGACATTTTCACGCTGGTTGCATGCTAGCAAAGGTGACGCACCACTGGCAGGCTTCATGTGAACATGCTTCGTAGATACAGTGTTAATATATTGGTTAAAATAGTAGTACTTATAAAATGTATGATTTATGGATCTTTAACCACAATCCAACATAAGCAAACTTGATGTAGAGTGGAAGTACAGTGACATATTGCCCAAGCCTTTTAATTCTACATTTGCTGCTGTGGGGCACCAGGTCGTGTTCTTCGAGGAGCAGGTTGAGCACGAGAGAATGTATTCATTAAGGAGCGTACACGGCGTTGAGCTGATTGAGTGGCATAAAAATGCCCAATGATTGTTACAGGTACTTCATCCACATCACCCTGTTCTTCCATAGGCAGTTGTACTATAGCACCACTAACACGCTGCATCTCTTTTACCTGTTAGAAAACAATGATCATTATTACCAAGATCATAGCTTCATGGAAACAAGCCGTAATAATTTAAAGGTAAAGCGTGAAACGGGGTAATGAAGTTTTGCTGACATGAAACACACATACGCAGAAACACAAATCGACTGCAAGGCCCTTATCAAGGAAAACACACACGTATGCATCAAAAACAAGTAGGGACGATAAAGCTTGCGTTATGTTTCGCTAGACATGTTTTGCGCTCGTTTCATGCTTTTTTGGAGGATGTGGTTGGTCAAGTATGGAAAAATCTGTTTACTTGAGTGCAAGGCGATTCAGTGCCTCTAAAACGGACCTTGTTCAATTCCCGTCAGCTGTACAAATTATTTTCATTTATCTTCATGCTTCCTACTTAATTTACTTGTAGAAGCTATTATTTAAAGCAACAATGTCCTGTCTGTTATTTATGTTTACAAGTTAGTCTATCGATCCTCGTATACGAATACAGCTGTTCTATTTTTGTGTTCATGAGGATACTTCAATACAGGGTGTTCGCTGTTGCTAAGAATTTTTTCATTTAGCTTCACGCTTCCTACTTGAAATTACTTACCAAGTCACCATCTTTTTTAACACATGCATCACACTTTAGAACCGATCATTTCAAGCTGAAATTTTTATTATATCACTTCCCTACAAAAATTACACATAAACTGTGACACGCACTTATTTTTCTCTCTGTCCCTCTATCAAAATTGAAGGATTCTAGATACCATTAAAGGAAAGATATTTTAGAATCTTAAAGTTTTATCTTTATGTTCTTGAGAATATCAACTGTATGTTTCAAGCAAGAAATAAAGTGGTTAAATATAACAAAATTCTAAAATCAAATTTAAGTACAAGATGGCAGACACATCAATAACCTACCATAAGATTTTTAACAATAAATATTCATGTCAGCATGAGCATAAAACATTGTTTGTTTAGTGATCTCTTGCAAAAGTTCTCTTGATCTAATTAAATGTTCCTTAGTTCATATTTGTAATCACTAGGTTTGATATCTACTCCAATGAAAAATCACTCCAACATCAGACCACATACTTACATTCTGACCACCTTTGCCAATAATTCGTCCAATGCTCTGTTTGGGTACCATAATCTCAGTTCTGAGATGAACTTCATCATGGGCAGCAAGTCGAAGCTCATTCTTCACTTTTTCAAAAATATAGAATTGAGCCTGAGGAATATAAATGGCAAATTAAATCAAAACTTCTTTCATGACCATTTCTCACTTAAATTGATACTCTGAGTTAGCTTATATCATGATGATAGAACCCTAAGGGAGTGTGAGCTTATCACTTGTTTCTTATGTCAGATGATGAGGTTTTATTTTTTGCTCCCGATTGGTGTCTAGCATTTTTTATGAGAATGTTTTCTAGAGCCTCTGCCAAGTACCAAATGACTGCTTTACTCAATGTGGCTGTATGCAATGTCACGCGCTAGGCAGTCTTCTCTGCAGTTATATTTTATTGCAATACCAATGTATGATTTAAATAACAAGGTAGACTTCCTCAGCACCGAGACATTGGTTTGCATCACTTAACCTTCACCACGCTGTGAGCTACTATGGTCAAAAGATATAAACGCAATGTTTATAAACATTGGTCAAAAGATATAAACGCAAACGCTGTCAGCGACTAAAGCCTTCTACACACCTTTTTGAACAAAGAAATCGCAATTGTAAACACACATTATTAATCCGGTTAACATAGGAAAATAGGGAATGAGCTACCGATATAATCCGTCAAAATTATTTGAAATTATAATTATTTTGTATGAATATTTTTCAAAATTCTGATTTTTTTTCTATTACGTAGCTGATAATGTTAGTTAGGGCTATCATAATGAAATGAAGAGACATATTTTCAGGCAATAGATGGAGAGCAGTTTTCTTCCAATTCTAGAAGGACCATGTTTAATAGTGGACAATGCTTCCTATCACACTGCAGTATCACAGGAAGACACAAATACCAATTGCATCAAATACAAAAGACCAAATTAAGACCAAGCTTACTAAGGAAAATGTCCACTTCTTACCTTCCACTGAGCTTCAGGGGAACCAGAAATAACAGCTTTCCGTTCATCACCTGAGCGACTGAAAGGATTATTTTCACCAGATCCATTTTTATCATTTGCTCCCAAAATCTGTAAAATCAAAGTTCACATAATTGCTAATTATTGTTTTGCTCATTTGAAAGAAAAAATATATTATGCACAATTTGACATGCCCTCATAATGACATGTCTAATAGAGTGTATTAGCATATCTTCTGTAATCTTCTTCAGCATTCATTCTTAAGCTCCAGTTGGATCTCTCTTGCAGCAGGACAATGGTCCTATTAGTTATCCAGCAGTATGTAGTCCAGAGAGTGGAAATGCGCTGTGTCACTGTTTAATTTCCAACAATGGCCCCAAATATCCATCTTCTGTGTTTCTTTTGCTTTTACTAGATATTCAGGTCAGATGCCAAGACAGAGTTACCAGCCTTCTCTAGGTCAGAGCAACAGCCCCTAAAGCAACTGCCTCAACTCAGCGCAGGAAGTGTCTTACTTTAAACTTTATTAAGTACCCGTAGTCTTGAAGTATGTTCACGTCTAAGTCTAGGTTTAGGTATGTTATCATCTTCGCACAATGGGCATATAACTAGGTGCTTAAATTTCTGCTTCTGTAGAACTCTGTGAAACGGCGGATGGTTAATGTTCGTGTTGTTGAGTGTTCTTTTAAAAATTTTCCATGCTCTCTCCATGTGATGCTGTTCCACTTCATACATTCAATACTGACTCATGCTCATTGACCTCAAAATTCTCTATCACACACACTCATAAAGTATTGAGCTTGTCGGCTCTGTCCATAAGTTGACCACCAACTATAGGAGCAGAACATGCCAGCTTGTTGGTTCGCTAATTTTCATTCATACTGTGTCCAGGAACAAAGATGATAGTGATTTGGTGCATTGAGATCCAATTCTTAACCCTCTCCAATGACTACCTACCCACTTCAACTGCTTTGACTTTCTGGATTCTACTCATTGAGTCACTAAGTATTAATACATTGAGGATATGCTTGCGATTCCAGCCAGTTTAGGGCCTTTGTTACAGCAAATGCTTCCACCATTAGACTACTTGTTGTGGAGAATGCTCAACTAGCTTCTTGAACTTTCCCGAAATCTGGTGGTAAAAAAACATGTGCACTGTTGGTGGCGGATGACCATTCCATTTGTGTAAATCACAACATCTCTGTCATCAGCATGTTGAGACAAATGTCTTGACCTCAGTGTCAACACTCACAGGATCAGGCTCTATTGAGTGTAATGATGGTCATGAACGACTCTTGAAAAAAACCTCGAGACAAGTATCCATTTCTCACCTGGATTAATGCCTTCTGGGGCACTCTGAAGTATGTACGGGAATGCTCGTAAATTCTGTGACATGCTTGGACAACCGAGAAGAAACTTCATAGCCACACAGGGCGTGTCCCTAGTGTAAGTCAGGAGTTGCACATCACTTTGTTTTGAATTCTCTCCAGCCTTCCAGCTGGCAATGATGATGACACTTATATACTCAATAACAGGATATTATTTAGGATTCTGTATTTCTACTCTTACCAGGGCATCCTCTGTAATTTCCCGTGATCCCAGAGTTGGCAGGTAGCCTTGAAGAATGTTTGAAATCTGATGCCTTTTTAGTTCTAATCTAATTTTGTGTATTTTACTTTCAATGTTGTTGCTTTAATACTTCTAGTAGAAATCCTTAGTCTGAAATAGTACTATATCGGTTGATATAAATTTTTCATTGCTAGTCAGAGTAGCCATAATACAGGGAGATCTCAGCTTCTGCTCTTCAAGTATCAGCATGTCCTTTCTGCAGGGAACACACTGATACTCTGCCCAATGTTGCATTTTATTAAGATACCTCCTCCATCTCCATTTGAGAGCTCCATCTTTGTATACATGTGTTCATATTTTGGAGTTATATTTACTTAATTATCACAGCATATTTGTTTTTCAGTTTGTTCTTACACTTCAGATGCTATTCTTCAAAAATGCATATACCATTATAGAATTTTCCCATCTCTGCCATATATTTCTTACTGTTATAGTCATCAAAATATTTTCCTCTCAGAATATGGGTGATTAAATTTGCATTTCTAAATTTTGTAACTATTTTCCTATAGTATTTTCAGATTTTAGCTCTTTGGTATAGTATGTACATCATCTTAGGAACCAGATTTTTGGTACAAAATAAATAATTATGTTAATGTTTTTCAGCTGAGATTACAAATTCTTGACTGGTTGTGTAAATAAAAGTTTGCTCCTAAAATGGGTTTCCAGTAATAATGGAACAATGCGTGTTTCTACTGTCAAGAACATGCTCAGTTATTTCAGATCCTTCAATTACAGGTATGGTTCAGAATGTGTGAAACAAAAATCTATGATTATAGACCTGGATCCATATGCTAAAAATAACATTTGCAAAATATTAATCATGTTGAATGAACCAGAGAGCAGTCCATGTATTGCCAGGGAAACAAAGAATAGTGACATTGTCACTTAACAGCAATGTTGAATGAGGTGATAGATTTTGGGGATGGGGTTGGCTGACCCATTCCCAGAGGGTCAAAATGATTCAGAAGACATGCTGAAGTCATGTTTAGAGCTGAAAGGAGCAGATATTGTAGCCAAATTGTAAACCATTACACAACAACATTGTATTCTAAAGCTGCATCCTGTTAATAAGCATGAGCTTGAGAACAAACACAGAATAAGAACCAGAAAGTTTGGATGTTATCCTTAGGAGCCTGTGGACTTTCCATTATTACAAACATCTCAGATTCAGACATTGATTCACCAAGATTTACATTAAATAAAATAAAAACGCTTCTACATAATGTAACAAAACATTTTCCTGCTTGGAACCATTGTTAGTCTGTTTGCAGTACATTATCTTATAACATTTATATTCTCTTATATTCAATAAACTCTTATATTCAATACACTGTGTTCTATTATTGTTTTCAAGTAGATTACACTTACTTTACTGAAATGAGATAAAATAATGTTTAACCTTTACGACTCTGCGGTCGCAATAATGCGCCTATGAGCACAGCCCCATTGTGCCTGCAGGCGCAATCCCGCTACATAGGATATCGCCCGATTCCCGAGTACGGAACTTCACAAAGTAATGATCCCGTGACGTATAAAACACGCCAAACGAAGCTAGGAATACGTCGCAGTTTAAAGGTCAAATTCCTTTACTCATTACGACTGCAAGAAGAGAGAAAACCGGCTGGTTTTGTCAACGAATTTCTGGAACGACATTGGCCATTTTTTACTATCAAATTGAGTACCACGTGGCATGGCTAAGTGATTGTGAATACATGTTTTTAATTGTTGTTTTTTATGTTTAATATGTTGTTATTTGATAAGAATGTTTGTGTAGTCGTTCAAAAACACAAAAATAATGTGTATCAGGGGTGCCACGTGTGTGCTTAGACAATAATTACGCTGCGTGTCGGGCTAGACCTAATGTTTACCGGACGGACGTTATATGCGATTTCTTATACACTACATGTTTTAATCGTTTTTTTTGTGTTATTAATATGTTGTTATTTGATAAGAATGTTTGTGTAGTCGTTCAAAAACACAAAAATAATATGTATCAGGGGTGCCACGTGTGTGCATAGACAATAATTACGCTGCGTGTCGGGATAGACCTAGTGTTTACCGGACGGACGTTATATGCGATTTCTTCACGTTTTATTAGTTTTTTTTAGTTTATATTATATTAGTTTTGATATAAAACAATATATATACAATAAGTATAGGTATTTATGAGGATTTTATCAATGATTCCACGCATTGCTTAAGTATTAGGGTCGTCAAGAAGTTATATGTGCGATTTGAAAATGGCGTTTTGCGATTTTCCCCCTGAATTTTCAACTTCACAACTTGCTCACAACTGTCATATCATACATCAACAACAACAACAAAAACATGACTATATTCACTATTCACTCCTTTATTTAGATATGCAAAAATTATTTTGATATCTTTTAAAACAAAAAAGTTATCACATTTTCAAAACACCCACCATCAATAACGCAAATTTTCCAAAAAAGAATTCAGGCCCAAGGGGATGTTTCTTAATTTTTAATTCAGAGCCCTAAAGGTTAAGAATAAAGTAAAACTTGGAAACACCAGTAATGAGCCATAGTAGTGAAATCGCCAAGTTACCAATTAATGAGGTGACATGGGTTTGAGTTTACTAATTTAATATGTGGTTTGCAATGTGTGGTCACCAGGAAATGAGCATCGTAGCTCAATCTCTGGGAAGGTTGAAAAAAAATGGTGCCATGGATATGGAGCACATGCTGAAGACAACACTAGTCATCTGGTAAACAAATGGTGAGGTAGCTGAACATTGCATTATAAAACCATGTGCTATGACACTGATTCATAACTATCTACTTTTCATATCTACTATCTACCTAATCTGCACGCTTAACACGATATATATATATATAATTTCATGTTATATATATACCTTAATTCGAGCTCCAGACAAACGCATGATATTCTTGATATTTTGACCTTTGCTTCCAATGACTGCCCCCACAGACTTTTCAGGAATATACAGCTGCACTACTTCAGGTTGTTGCTGTACTTGAGGTGGCCCACCAAACGCTCCAGGATAATAAGCAGTCCCCTTTTATAAAGAAGATATGAATAAGCTATTGCATAAATAATAAAACTAGAACCTAGTTGATGATTCAAACTAATTTCATGTACTGGTAAATTCAAAACTACACAACTTGAAATGATTCACCCATAAGAAAACATCTTTTTAAAAAAAAGAAGAAAATTCTTTACCATAATTCTTATCACATTGCAAGCAATCTTCTTTTTCTCATTCAGTATAACAATATCTATACACAATTTAAAAAAAAAAAAAAGATGTTGCTGATCTAAATATACCCATCTATCCTTGTTGTGGTGACTCTTGTTTGTCCTGCAGCGTCTGGGGTAGAAGAGTTCTCTGGAGATGGCCTGTGTGCTGTTTGTAGGCTTGTTCCCATGGTCTATTTGTTTCTGTTTGCTAGCATATCTGCCTTTTCCTATTATATTATAGTGGGATAGTATCCACTGTAGCAATACCATTCTTTGAATGCTCACATCGCACAGGACTTCCTTCAAGTCTAGCAATTTATTGCTGTTAAGAGCTGGTTGGTCTGACATTGCCATCAGTAAAAACATCACCTGCTGATATTGGCTTGTTTTTTTAATTATTTCTGCAGAAATGCTTGGAGCCTGTACTTCTGCAGAGTAATAGGAGCATAACATTTCAGTACCTTCATTCTTCTTTCTACTATGTTTGCTGGTCTATCAATTTATAGTTGTATCCATGTCTCTCTGCGGTACATATCTTCAATCATGCTGCATACTATTGATTTCTAATGGAGAGTATTCAGCTCATTTAAGATTTTAGTTTTGTTTATGGTGGTTCTGATAGTGAGATTTGGTACTGCTTCCATGAAACTGGAGAAGTGTTATTTCTTTTGTTATGTCTGGTCTGGTAGTTCACCCTTTTATTCTCTTTTTTGGGACGATGAATAAAACTGCATTTCTTCAGCCTTCCACTTGCTATGTCTCAAAATCTGGTCTTCATTACGTGAGCTGGTATACTCTTGTACTTTTCTGATTGAATAATGGTCTTATCATCCTGCATGTATAACAGAGATGTAATGTCTGCAATTTTTTCCATTCCATTGATGGGAGGTCTTCACAAGTGATATCACAGAGTTCTCAATTTTGTACTTTATAAAGGGCTTGTAGATGGAAATTGGCTGTCAAGATCCATTCTGCTGATCCATATTTTAGTCTTGATTTAATTGCACCTGCATATACCTTCTTTAATGTTGCTTCATGGGCTAATCAGCTTGTTCTGCCTAAGCGGGCAATTAGTTTTACACTTATTTTCCTCCAGTAACATGGATAATTCTTGCATTTGATTGCCAAATTTCAAAGCATACTGTCTTATAAATAAATCACACATTTTTTACAAGTATTAACACTTTGCTGACCAGCAATCTAGAGCGTACTTATCAACCATTACCGAGGGTACACGCACAAATTTATACATTTACATCGTCATCTTTAAAAATTTGTATAAAATCGATCTAGCGCAAGAGATGAAACTTTTTGTGTGTTGTAACTTTTTTGCACTTTCTGAATGAATTTGAAAGCTCCAGAGTTCATTCAAGTGCAAAATGCTACTTATCAAAATGCTGGGCTTAGATTTACATTAATTACTATATATCATGCAATATTACCTTTGAAATCTCTGATATTTCATGATAAAAACTCATCTACAATGTCTATATCGGTATTCTATAAGTTCTGCCATTTTTACGCAACTTAATTTCCCGGAAACACTATTTTTAGTAACATTATTGCAATGGGTATTACCGTTTTACAATAGTTTTAATGATCTGTCATAGCGCTTTCGATGATCGTTGAAATTGGTCAGGAAAGTGTTAAGATTTACGGAAGAAAATTATCTAAAGATACAGAAATGTTAAACGTGATTGTATTGAAGAGAACGTGATTATGAAATCTGGAAAACAAATGATAAAATCCACAATATAAGGCATGAGTAATTAAAAGGAACACTGATAAAACACAACATATAAGTACAGAAAAATTAGTAAAAAAAAAATCTTGACAAATAGCACCAGGAAATCCAGTGTCATTAACCTGTATCAGAAAGATACAGTTCCCACATAATAAGAAGAGGACAGATGGAGCACAATGTAACAGGCAAGTTAAAGAGTAAGAGAGGTCTGGGAAGACTAACAGAAGTGATTGCTTGACAACCTAGCATTGTTACATGGGGAAACATCGGTATCAGAAATGATTGACAGCACATGAAACAGAAGGCTACGGAAAGACATGATAACCAATGTCACACGGCATAGACCATAAAAAGAAGATATATAAACGAGTAAACTTGTGCTTAGAAGCTAAAGGGTTGAAAGGTATTTAGTGCTGGTTTGTTCTTACTACAAACATACCATGTATGGCATTGGTGGTCTTATGCTCTGGTAAGGTCCTAGGCCCGACATCAGAGGAAGACCTGTCATCCCAGAAAACATCACATGCTGCTGGGCCCCAAACTGAAAAATATAAATTATAAATAACTCATATACTACAGAACATATTTCACTACCAGGGAGGGGAGAAAGTCAAACTGTAAAATATCCTTACCTGACATATCTTGCCTAAAAAAATGTGGCAAGATGGCTTGTTTTTTTTTTGTTAGAAAATTCTCATTCTACTGTCTACATGTAGCTGTATGTTGTCAATAACATCACAAATGTAAGATGGCTGGATAAGCTATACACTGATAGCAGTTTGGTCTTCATAAGTCTAGTTGTTGGAATATGCTAAAATGTGAAAAGTTTGCCATCTTGTCCACGACTAACCTATATAGTTTATCAAGTAAATTTGATTCAGGTAGTTCTCCATATGCTTGCACCCAAATGTACAGTAGACACAGCGGCACAGCATTTGTTGAAAAGATAGGTCATAAGAGTATTCCAGAATCATTCCGTCAGATAGTAAGGTTATTGAATTTTTAGAATTATTCCTGGACAATAATTTCTGGCAAAATTTGTGGGGAGAAGACAAATAGACTTGCTGCACAAGTTAGAAGGAATTGCATTCCACTTACTATGCCAAAATTATAAAGATGTAGAAGTTCCAGGGATGAAAGCTTTCTTCGGTATACACCTTCAAATGAAGCAGTGTGGGTAAAACACAATATGAAGATTGTTGGTACAGTTTGTCTACAAATTAACCTTCAGAAACTCCTGGTTTTCGCACTGCAATGGAACAATATCACTTTCTATATGAACATTTCTTCAAATGATGAGGAAGATCCTACTCTTTATAAACAGATATGCCTAAGGCGTACCAAGTAAGATCAATACTGAATTTGTTGTTTCCAAGATTTTGACATTATTTACCATCACAACACTTGAGTTTGGATAAATGAATGATCCCCTCTAAAAGCAGACTTGCATTGAAGTAATACATTGTCAAATCCCATAAAGTGGGAATATAAGTCTATGGGGCATGTGAAACCAACTCAGGATGATATTTTTCTGCATTTGCTCTCTGATAATCAACACAGAAGTGCATGTGATTTCCACCAGGGAGCATAAAATACATTATGCTGCTGGTTTCACAGTGGAGCATTATTTTATGACTTCCGGTCCAGCATGTCTGTTTTCTGCATTACTCATGATGCATTATGGATGTGGAAATGTATAGTGAATTAATGGTTGGTTGATTGCTGATCCAGCGGTCCATGGGCTCATGCCCTTTGACCTAATGCCATTAAATGGCATTATATTGCTGGGAAGTCTGTAGATTTTCAGCCCACCCCAGGGCAGAACCAGAGAATAGCTATCACACATCCAGGAAGGTAGGTTTCAACCTATGCACTGCTCCTAGCCACTGTAGCCAAGATAGGGTTCACTGTGCTCATTCCCCACCACAAATTGACTACTGGTTATGCTAACTTCTCTACTGCTCCAGACATGCAACCAAATGTTCAAGTCAAAAGGATTGTCACATCCTGAGTCATTGTGCCTCTATGATGGGTTTCAGCCATAGGAAAAAACAGTGCTGTCAGTTTCCTCCTCCCCAGTGCTGCACAGTACATCTCTGGCTCCCTCCCAACCACAGAGGGTGCATACATATATATTCAGGTAAACATGAAACACATTTCAACAACAAAATAAAAGCATAATTGTATAGATGATGTGCCATGAAGCTTCTCTAGAAGATAACCTCAATATAACAGCATGTCATCCACTAAGGTTTTCTGTTGCATGGGTGGTATATCTAGTGGGCCATTGGTGAGACCCACAGACGCAACCACATGCGTGATAGTGAATTAATAGAAGATGTTGTTATAGAACTGCGGGTTGGTAGTGTCGTCATCAGAACCATATTGTCATGGACAGATTTTTACAAGTGTTACTCTCTTGGACAAGCTATACAATGATTATGGAATATTTGCAGTGGGGACCATCATCATCATGTGACATTCTTTCCAGAATGTAGTCTTCTTTATGAATTCTCTGAACTCTCCTTGATTCTGAGTTAGTTGCCCTGCCACAGCTAGAGATGTTTACACAACCTGGTATATCACTGCACCATTGTCATCTTACCCTGTTGCCATTAACTCTGCCTTCAACTATTAATCCTTCCATGCTGTTCTATCTATCTATTCGCTAAACACTTTGTTGCCTTTCAGCATCAGAGATAGAAGAGTTTGCTGGAGATGGCCCTTGTGTGTGCTGAGTATATTGTGGAGTTATTTGCCTCTTTTATTTCGGTGGTCCATCGTTTTCATGGTCTGCCTTCACTGTATCTGTGTAGCATAGCTTGCTGTGGTATGCTATATGATGGTAGTCTGCTGATGTGTGCAAACCATTTTATCTGTTGTCTCTTAATATATTCCGAGATTGGAGGTGGTGCTCACATTCTGTTATGTTAACATTCATGCTGTTATGTCTCTTTATATGACCACAAAAATTCAGCTTTCTTATTATGATGTTATTAAGGAGCTAGCCCTCTTCGACATTTATTGATCTTAGCACTTCTTGATTTGTCTTTTTAGCTGTCATGGTACACATAAAATGTTTCTGCAGCATCTCCTTGCTACCGTTTTATTTAATGTCCATGCCTCTCAATCATATATTGCCAATGGAAGTACACATGTTTTGATCATACATAGTTTGGCTTTGCTGCTGGTGCCTTGCCAAAGATTTTTCATGTGGTAAGATTTGAAACCGCCATTGAAATTCTTCTCTTGATTTCTACAGCGCAAGTCTCCAGGATTATTTATAGTTGTGACCAAATACTCTAAATTTGTTACGTCCTCTAGTTCAAAATTGTCAATTATTATCTTTGGCTGCAATTTCACTTTATCTGTTAACTTAATTTTTGTTTCCTTCATATTTAAGAACAGGTTTTGGGCTTCACTGTATTTTTGTCATTGACAGTAACATTTACTGTAGATTAATCTTTAATGGGGATAGCTATGGACAATAGAAAATTTTAGGTGTACCAAGTAAGACCAATACTAAATTTGTTGCTTTCAAGATTTTGACATTATTCACCATCACAGCTATGAGTTTGGATGAATGAATGATCCTCTCTAAAAGCAGACTTGCATTCAAGTAATACATCAAATCAAAGCCCATAACGGTGCATATGAAGCCAACTCAGGATGATTTTTTTATGCATTCGCATTCTGATAATCAACACAGAAGTGCATGTTATTTCCAATGGGGAGCTTAAAGTACATTGTGTTGCTGGTATCACAATGGAGCTGCATTATTTTCTGCCTACCGGTCCAGCACATCTGTTTTCTGCATGACTCATGATACATTATGAATGTGGAAATATATAAAGGATGAACAGAAAACATTTTAGAACTGGATGTTGGTAGTGTCATCATCAGAATTCTTACTTTAGCGGATTTAGTAAATAAAAACCATATCATTGTCATGGACAGATTTTACTACAAGTGCTATTTTCTTTGACAAGCTATAATCCCCACTGTTTCCTTCTGTTAAGTAAACTCAAGATGAAATTTCAAAATATTATAAAAAGCAAAACTAGACACCAGTGCAAGGAGAAACACAGCAAAAACTTAGTTATAGTATAAATCAATATTAGTAGAAGCTCTAACAAAAATCATGCCAATTTTTAGGGAATAAGATAAGCAAGAATAAAGAATGCACAGTTAAGTTATATCTTATTGCAATATTTCTACTTGCATGCACATAGAAATGCATATATATTGAATGATAGGATAATGAATAATAAAAGGCTAGAAAATAGGTCATTCGGTTGGTTAGAATTCTGGTATTTTTCCTTATTACATACTAACTAATAAAACATGTCATAAACTATAAATTAAGGCGTTCACAGATAAAAATCACCTAAGTGTATAAAACTAGGAATTTATATTTCAACAAACAAAGAAAAGAAAGATCTAACAACATTTACCTGCAATGAACCAGCATCTTGCTCAAAGCACTGCTGCATCTTCTCACTGATTTTTTCCTCAGCTTCCGAGCAACCATCAGTGGAACCAGTAATAGTGATAACTCTATCTATGTAGCCATTATTAGAATCCATAAGTCCACCAGAAAAGGGATCAAAACTGGAAAATAGAGATGATGATGATGAAGTAATCCCTTTCAACTGTAAGCAGATAGCCCTTGACAGCCCATAGCCCTTCTGACAAAATCACAGGTCCTCCTCAGTTGAGTAACTGAGGTTACTTCTGAACTTGTATAAGATATGTTCTGAAAGGCATGGTTGTATGTGGGGGGGGGGGGGGGGGGGGGGAAAGAAGGAGAGTTAATGCTGCATGCTTAGTCCCCAAAGGGAGACATTTCAGTGTAACAGTAACCCTGGATTGTTGCATCCTGCCTATACTCCTAAGTCAACTAGCTCATCATTCTTCTGTCAGATCTGTTGATACATCTGCAGTGATGGCACATCTAGCATTCCCCAAAACCTAGAAGTCTGTCACAAAAGGACAAAGTCCAATGGCCTGCATCTCATCATCCATGCTGACCATTTGACAAAAGTAAGAATATTGAGACAAGACATTCTCCAACTTCCTTAGTCGCGTCCTACGACATGCCCGGAAACAAGACAATGGCCCTATTCATTGCATTCTAAACTAGAACATCGATATGGATTTCTTCATATTTCTTCAACTGTGCGGCGGTCATCAGCTAAGTGGTAGGAACTTAGAGCCTGTTCATTATAAATTATTAGTTCAATAATTCAAAACTGAACCTTGTCATAAAAATGTTTAAATCACGAGAACATAATTGAATTTCTCCAAAACCTTAGTTTCTGTGAAACAAGTAAATTCACGTAGGAAGCATGAGGATAAATGAAAAAATTCTTAACGCTGACAGGAATTTAACCAGGTCCGTTCTATCTGCGTCAATTACTTGAAATGGTACGGAAAACATGTTTACTTGAGTTGCAAGACGATTCGGTGCCGCTAGAAAGGACCTGGTTCAATTCCTGTCAGTGTTACGTTTTGGTGCAACACAATGAAGTCTAAAATTTAATTATCATTATTCCAAAAAGTAAAAGTACAATGACAAACCTTGATACAACTATGTTAGTATTAGTCTTCTCCATGAACACCTTGATCACATTTCCCTGTTTGCCAATTATGCGACCACAGATACTGTTTGGACACAATATTCTGAAAGGTACATCTCTGGAGAAAATTTTAAAAAACCAATGTCTATTAAGAAACAATGTGCACAGTTAGTTTAGTATAAAGTGGGGTGAGGAAAGGACATGGGGAAGGAGAATATATGCTATCATTAATACACGAAGAAGTTGGTTACACAAGCAGTAAGTAATTATGGGGATACTCAATTACAATGAAGTCAATCCTCTGACAACAGTCGCTTTATATAATATAATCTTATGCACACATAAGAAATTAAATTAAAAAGTCTCCATCAATTAGGCATGATTTCATGTACTCCAAAGGGAGTTAAGATTTGTTTAACAAATCCTGATGATATCTAACTCTGGACCAATAACCAAAATATTGTGTCGCTAAAGAAACCTTATGAAAATTTTAATTGTTACTAGTCCCTGACCATTATACACAAGACTGAAAGAGTAGTCTCAACACTGATGCTGTTGACATCTGAATATGCAAGACACAATACATGTTAGAAATAACCAATATGTAGATATTGAGCTTTCATTCTATGTTTGTTTGAATCACTAGGCCTATCTAACAAAGGAACTTTGAACTACTTGTTGAAGGTTAAAATTGAATTTCTGTAAACCTTTCACAGGAAGAAATACAAAATTATCAAAAACAAATAAGGAAAAAACTTCCTTTTTTTAATCCCCAAAATAAGCTTAATTTTTCAATATCCATCTATGTGTAAAATATCAACATAAAATAACTGATAAATTATGCTGTACAATTGGTAATCCATATCGACTAAACTAGAAACAATTTTTATAACCATATCATAGGTTAATCCAAAAATAGAATCTGCCTACAACAATAAACATAAGAATTATCCTAATGCCATATTATCTTAGAAACAGTGTAATGTCAGGTAACAGCTCAATTATAGATGGTGGAAGTCTTCTCGTTCGCAGTTTGACATGTCTACACAGCAAGTCTGGTTTTGTTAATAAATGCTGCTGTATTTGAAAGCTCCTCAGTAGTCCCATACAATGGTGGAAGTAAACAAAAGGACAATTATATGTTTGGAAAAGTGTGTGTAAAATGATCTTATTGCTGAAATATTAACATTTTAAAAGTAGAAATAATAAAGTTAGCTATTAGTAACTCTGAATGCCATTCCCTGTGTGTTGTTTGAGTTTCCCCAGGCAATATTGTGAGAATTGAATATCCGCACAGTAATAGTAAATCTCCTGGGAGGTCTTCCAATTCATTGAGAAAATTCCATTATTAGGCTTGATGTGAGAAGAGTTTCGAATACAGATATTAATAATGCTTCATTTTTGTCTATGAATTATGATCTGTACTTCCTGCAACCTCCTATCTTCATTATCCAAGATGTCAGATTAAGCAGACAGTGTGGCATGCCACGTTATACGAGGGTCACCTCATCGATGGGCATGTCGGGTTAACATAGTTCACCAAGCCTTGAAATGATAATTGTGTGGCTTGTGTATCTTGCAGGAGCATTACATCGTAATCGTATGCTAACCGTACCAGTTCCAGGCCGAGCTGACAAGTGCTAGAACAATTCCAATACCCAATGTTGACATAATTCAGTCTGATTCTGCCTACTTTCCTTCTTACTCCTCTCTTTCCTGCCCTTCCCTTAGATCATCCTCAGCATGGGTGTCTTCTTATTCGATGAGAACCTGAGCCTATATCGCAGCCTACAACACACAGGGAATGGCACTATGCAAGGCCCTGCAAGACTGATCTCACTATTCTTAATTGTAACAGAATGACCAGGTTAGCTACTAAAGAGACACTCAGATTCAAACATTGACCATGCAATGGTGTCGTGTTATGGTGAAATGGAAACGATGCGGTAGATACTGATTTACCATGGTAGTGACCACCTACCATGCTCTGTAACAATCACAAAAGGGCAGACCAGTAGAAATAACAAGAGACAACATGCCTTTAAATATAGGCACAACGAAGAGTCGATCTTGAGCAAGTTGCAACAACTTGCATGGCAAAGAAATACAGTGAGGCCAAACATACAACAACCACAATGGTGGACTGAAGAGATAAGAGTCTGCATGGATAAAGAAGAAGCAAAGTATCAGAGAGTGGCAACATAAGAGACGACAGACCCAAGTCACCATGGAAAGCAAAAAAGGGTCAGAGATTACTATGAAGACCACTCAAGCCTTTAAATAAATTGTAAAGGAAGTCGAGAAAGAACGCTGGGATAATTTTGCACAAGATGTTGCAGCTGTCAGTGTCCTATACAAATTTTGGAAATTATACAAGGTAATGAATCTAAAAACTGACACAAAATTAAACTTGTGCTTGAAGGATGAATTGGGGCTTATACTAACTACAGATGAGTAGAAAGGTATCGCTTTCTTCAGCAGATACAGCCAACAATCAGATCAGAACAATATTGATTAACGTAAGACTATCATGGTCACTTTAACAGCATAGCTGGTGACAAACGATGTTGCTGATGAGGAACAGGTCTCGAAGGATGAAAAAGAGACCATAAAGAAAACAAAACATCAGATGGTGCAACAAGACCCGACGGAAAACGCTACAGCCTCCTGAAAGATGCAGACGACTGGCTTAAAACAATTGTTGATGATTTAACACAAGTCTGAAAACAGGACAAGAACCACAAGAGTGGCTACACAATTACCTTCTCCCCCTGGCAAAGCCACCTCTGACATCAAGTTATTTTATCACCACCTTACAAAATGTTTACGACAAGATGCTGGAGAGAATTTCTCTGCCCTTCGATTTGGAAAATAGACCTATTTCCTTAACACTCTAGGTGCATATAGACTGGGGAGAGACACGACCACAAATGTGGCAATCCTCGCTTATGACATCTACGAGGGTTTTCAGTCAAAGCAGGAAGTTTTCTGACTAGAGGAGAACTGCTTCTTAATAAAAATGTCAGACTAGATATGGCTTGATTAACTCAGTAGAGAATTGACCATCTAGGGTGGGAACATCCTTCTTACAGCCATTAGTGATTTTCACCTTTTTAGTTCACTGAAAACCCATCTTGGCAGGAGACATTTCACAAATAAGTGCATCAATGTTGGAAATTATGTTGAAAATAAAAGGGGTAATGTAGGTTTAAAAATAATTGATTTCCAAGTTATTGTCTTTATTTTTCATTTTACAGCCATTTGTGACTTACTTATTGACTTGTCCTCATAGTTATATTAGTAATAAGTGTCACCTTTATCGATTAAGGATCTCATACACAGATAAATGTCCATGTGGATCCGGAACCCAGACTCCGGAACACATACTTCAGAACTGTCCAACATACAAAGAGCAGAAACAGCAGACCTGGCCAGAGGATACAGACTTGAGGCAAAAGCTATGGGGCAGCTGCTCTGACCTGAAGAAGACAGTGGACTTCGTCTTAATGACAGGCCTGACGGTATAGCATGACCACAGATGCTGAACTCAGAAGAAGTAGTAATAAGTGACAATAATGAGTAGTTCCATGGATGACCGGAAGCGAATCACACATTTAATTGAAGTTATTGGTGCTGTAACTTGATATATGACTGAAGAACGATGAAGAAGTGACAATAATACTTTATCACATGTGTTACAACCTCTTTAGTTGCCTTTTATGACATGCATATGAAGCCATATGCACAGAATATAACAGTGCAACCGCCAGCAGCACATCATTGGAGTGACAGCTACAGCTCCTATGTTAGACAGGAACAAACGTAATATATAAATATGGTTGGTTACTGTGTTATTTTTTGCTCCACTTTTTGGGCTCCAAATATACATGGGAATTTTAATCCTAATTTAGATTAATTAAACTACTGAAACATACACTAGAAGGTAAGTATCATGGCAAAATTATGAGACAAAAGGTCTCTTAATGAGTATAATTTGAATTAAAAAAATTCAGAGGAAACTAAGAACACACAAAGAATACATTCACAGATGTGCAAAAATTATGGTAATCAAACTTATCCTGAAACAAAAAGAACTACCGTGAAAAGGGAACAGTGTAGTGGCATCATGACTAACAAGTCTCGGAATTGACAAATTTATTCTAGAGTAGAAATAACTAAGTACTGGTGATCATGGCAAAAAACATCTTCAAACTTTCTATCTTATTATGATATTACCCTCTGTTCAATGAATCTGCTTCTTGACGAACTACAGACATGATTTCCTTGCAAGCTTTAGAGCAGCCTTCTGGTGATCCTTTGATTGTCACAAGCTGGAAAACAAATTACAGCATGATCAATAAAATAATATTCTAACAGAAAAATCCATAGAATGTAAGATAAATTATATTAACACTAGAGGTGATTCAATGTAGAATACATATTGAAAAAACTTTTAATATTACCAACTCACTCATGCTAAATTTTCAGTCTATAAACAATTATGTCCTCAGAGTGATATAGGTCTCACACATACAGTGATATAGATGCAGACACAGATTCGTTGGGCAGGTCATTTGGTGCGTATGCCAAACCACCGTCTGCCAAAGATACTTCTCTATGTGAGCTAGAGAAGTGTATACGATCTCAAAGGAAAGGAAGGCCAAAGGAAGCGCTACAAGGACTCGTTAAAGAACTCACTGAAAGCCTTTGAAATAGACCACGATACATGGGAAGAATTTGCATTAAAAAAAACTACATGGCGTTCTAGAATAAAAAAGAGCGCATCATCTTGTGATAAGAAAAGCAGCAGCTCAACAGCGGAGAGCAGCTAGAAAGTCACGGATAGACCAAGATCCGTCTACAGTCGTCATTCCATGTCCAAACTGTCCAAGGAAATTTACAGCTCAAATAGGGCTCAATAGCCATCTACGAACTCATAATCAAGGACATAACTAAAATTGAATTTTCAAAAGTGGATGTAACAAATGGTCATCATCACTTGTGATGGACGAACAACAACATAGGTCTCACTGATTCTCATACACCACACCTTATGAAAACTTCCTGTATGGCAACCATGAGCCATATACCTGAACTTCTAGTCCAGTGTGCAAAGAATAAGGCAACTATTTTTCAAAGAATGTTGTAGGAGGCAAATAAGAAAAGTTGGGGGATAGGCTCACAACTTATCACCTATGATAAAAATTATTGTTATATAAACTGAAACATGAAAATTCTAAAACGATTCGATGAACCAGATGGACTGATCCCCACAAGGTACACCAGCTTTACAAAGAATAGGGCCAATGTCTTCTTCTCAGGTGTGTAGCAGGAGGCGACTAATGAAGGTTGGGGAGATAGGCTGACAACTTGTCACCTGTGAAAAAAATCATTTTCACATCTTGTCTCAATTTTTTACTTTTGACTTCAGACAAATAATCCTCATGGATGATGAAGAGATTCAGGCCAGCGGACATTGCACTTTTATTCTTCTGTGGCAGACTTTGAGACCTTATTTCAGTCTAGGTGTTTCTTCAGTTACATAACTGAGAAGAAAGTGCTTTTGTTAGAAAGAATATGGCTGTCAAGAGCTACCTGCTCACAGCTGAAGGGATTATTTTATAACCATGCTATAATGATGATCTATTGACATCATTTGAGTGCATTACTACAATGGATCTGTACTTCATTATGTCTGTCATCTTTGTGCTGAGTATTCACAGTATTATAAGATATTTATAGTTTCCTTTCAGGTGCCTGTAGATCACAGGTCCTCACTTTTCATCCCCATAACTCTACTATCCTTAGAATCTTGTTCAAACATTATTCCTTCTTCAGTCTGATCCTAGTGCTGTTTTCCAAGATTTTCTTCTGGGGTTGCATACATGCAGAACAAAAATCTTAATGACATCCAATCACCTCAGGTCTAATGTTTCAGACTAATTTGATACAGTTCTTTGCGGACGCCGGCATTGTTACATGTTCCTATGTAAGTGCAGATCTGTACTGTTTCATTTTCTAAGACCTCTTTCACTATCGACGATACCTTTACATGTGAATCCCATAATGTCGTTTAGGTTATCATTTGTAAGCACAATGACAAGTAATATATAGGTGAAGCTGGCAAAAGACATCATTTCTGCCCCCATCTTCATGCCATTAATCACAGATTGCCTATTCCTGTCGCTACATACTTCACTGGGGCTGATCATCATGGTGCCCATAATAATCAGGTCACTGCTTTAAGATCTTGCACCACAGGCAATAGAGATAGGTGTGTCCTAGAAAATCACTATACATTGCAGTTTGATACCCGTAAGCCATTTGGTCTTAATACTGGTGATTCATTTATTTAGATTTTGGTAATGAGGCGTTTGTTATATTGTCATTCATGTTTTCAGGCATAGTTGTTTTATTTCGTTCTCATTTCCCATATATATTTTTTAATGCACTATGACAATACTTATGTCATTGTTACCTTGGATGTCTCTGCTGTCTAATGCTTTTGTGATTGTGCCATTAATTTTACTGTTTTCACTGTTTGTCTTGTACTTTCTCCTTGAAAAAGACCTTAAGGTTGAAACTGTCTTTTATACTGTTTTTTTTTTCCTATACCCTATAGTCTGATTGTGTAAGTCCAGGATCCGGTTGCAGTAACAGCAGTCATTATAGTATAGTTATGATTTGCGTTTTCATGATATAGTGTTGCTAAATCCTGGGATATTTTAGTTCTGAAAGGATACCAGTTAAGCTCTTAAACTTGTAATTGGTGATTCAGATGGTTATTAATTAGATTTATATGGTGAATATTCTAAATATGAAGTCAAAATTGTATCTGGAGATCATTTAACCTTACGGACCCTGCAGGCGCAATGTTGTGTCAATGAGTATACGCTCCTGGGAAACTACAGGCGCAATATTGCGCCAGTAGGCTCCAATAGATATTGCCCAAGTTGCGAACTTCATGAAGTAAAGCTCATATGACGTAGAATTCCTGCCACACCAAGCTAGGAATACGTCACAGTATAAAGGTAAAATTCCTCTACACATTACGATTGTAAGAAGGAGAAAGTCGGCTGATTTTGTCAACGCATTTCTGGAACGACTTTGGCCATTTCGGTGCCATATTTTACTATCAAATGGAGTACCGTGTGGCATAGGTATGCGATCGTGACCACATGTTTTAATTGCTATTTTTTGTGTTTAATTTGTTGTTATATTATAAGAATGTGTATTCAAAAACACAAAAACAATATGTATCAGGGTTGCCACATGTGTGCATGGAAAATAATTACATTGGCTATCGGCCTAGACCTAGTGTTAACTGGGCAGACATTATATGCGATTTCTTCGTGTCTTATTAGCATTTTCAGTCCATATTATATTAGTTTAGATATGAAACAATATATATATGACAAGTATAGGTATTTAGGAGGATTTTATCAATGTTGCCACACATTGCAACAAGTATTAGGGCCGTCCAGAAGTTATATTTGCTATTTTTTAAATGGAGTTTGAAATTCTCCCCCCAATTTTCAACTTCACCACAACTGTCATATAACACATACAGCAACAACAAAAACACGATTATATTCACTATTCATTTCTTTATTTCCAGGTGCAAAAATATTTTGATCTTTTTTAAAACAAAAAAGTTATCGTGTTTTCTAAACACCCACAATAAATAACGCAAATTTTCCAAAAAGAATTCAGGACCACAGGGGATATTGCGTAATTTTAATTCAGGGATCTAAAGGTTAAATATAAATGTGAAAATATGCAAAATATCTAAAGCAATAGAGGTATTAAATCTTAAGACCACTCCAAACATACCAAAAAAAGAATAAAAAATAAGACTTACAGTATCCGGTACATGGCTCTCCCTTCTGTGAATGTCCACCCTAAAAATAAAGATATTTTGCTACATAGTACACATAATAAAACATGTTTTATCTATGTCTTTGCTTATTGCTGTATTCTAATTTGTTCACATAATTATCACAGGTTTATAATTTCTGTGTTCAATCTAATTCTTGTTGCAAGATTTTTTGATCCTATCCCAGATGTCATGCCTACATTTCAAACTTTTAAATAAATCTGCGCAGATCCGTATTTAGGTTTATTAAATGCTACCACTATATTCCTAGTTACACAATGGCTGCTGTAAATGGGCTCAGATCGATAATATCATTATTATCTTTGCAATGAGTGTTCCCAGAAGCAAAACGAGACATAGGGAACATGATTTACGGTCATGGTAAGACATGACTGTCAACCATCCCACTGTGCATTAAAATTGAGTAACTTTCGCCTACAACTGCATCCTCTTTTCGCCCATACATTAATTATTTATAGAGGGTATTTGGAAAATGCAATAACTTGTTTGTTTTTTAAAGCTCTTTGTTTTTAAAGCTGTGTCTATAATTCAAGGAATGGATACTGAATGTAATGATATAATTTTGGTTGGTGTATGTGTGATATATGAGATAAATTGTGAACAAACATTATCGACTAGGCCTAGAATTTCTATGAAAACTTCTGATACATTCAATCTGGGATAGAATGCTGCTTACTAGGCATAGATTACTCCACTGCTAAACACTAGCGTCTGCATAAAATAAATCTGAATTTACACAAAAAATCCTCGGAAACTGTTGTAATTTTGAAATAATTTGGCAAATTATATTGGCAGTTTTACACAGCACAAATGATATATAACGGGTTCTATTTAGTTTTGAAAACTAGCGGAAATGAATGCTAATTAGACCTACTTTCATTTCCTTGGCTAACCGGGTGAATAACATAACGTTTGTTTTCACTCACGATATGTTCGAAGAGGTATGGAGGTACGAAAAAGCATTTTGTGCTGGTGGGTTAAGAATAAACACCGGGTCAGTATTTAGCGCCAGGAAAATAATCAGAAACATTAATAAGATTAACTGTATTGTCTCCCTTTGTTTGGAAACATTTACCGTTAAGTTCCGTGTATAACCCGAGAATTTTTGGACAAAAAACAGAGATGACTTCATACTCCTCACGTATATTCGAGAGTAAGATCAAATTTTAAAAAAATTACGTCCAAACCACAGTAAAAAAAGAAGAAAAACACTTTTAAAAAATTCCAGTTTCGTCCCGATATATTAAGCCAGGATAAAATTAATAGGGCTCACCAGCAATCTAGAGCATACTTACCATAATGCTAGTCCTCTAATTACATTAATTTCTATATATCATACAATATTTCCTTCGAAATCTCCGATATTTCTTGATAAAAACTCACTTACTAGGTCTATATCGTTATTTCAGACACACCGCCATTTTTTTAGCATAATTTCCCAGAAACACTATTTTTAGCAATGGGTATTACCGGTTTTTTTACCGTTTATAGTACATATATTTCTATCATAAAGGTTTCAATTGATCATCGAAATTGGTCAGAAAAGTATACCAGTATCTGATGTTATTTATTGACCAAAATATGGTAATGGTCTGTGGAAAAAACAAATGAAATACCATAGCCTAAGCTGATGGGTAGCCTAGTCTTGTTTGTGTAGGGAAACACTAACTACCAGTAATCTAAACACTGTCACACACTTTCTTGTTGCGGTAAAGCAAATGTTACAACAGTTACTGACCGTCTACTAGGCTATAAGACCTGTGTACAGAAAATTTAAAACAACACCTCAAAGGCAGATTTTGGGTATTTCCGAGCATGTTGCTGGTCGGTCTTGCCAATTTTTAACATGGGACTCCAAGTATATAAATATTGACCAAGACAATAATCAGAAACATATAGAATGAAGTCCTAATTAATTCTGTACAGAGGTCTTACTCTACATACTACGGTCTTGCACAAACACTCACATTTTTGACATCCAAAACTTTGCCGCTTAGGCAGTGTTGGAGGGAGGGGAATGGGGGAGAGAAATCAATAGTGAAACTGCCTGAGCTGTGCCTTAGTTTATATTACCATATAAGGTAAACATACAGGTCACACAAAGTTCAAACTCTTCTGTATCTTTTAAAAACAAACGTGATCTGGCATGTTTTTGTCTGGCCATTCATCTTTCCCGTTTCCCGCTTACACTTACGGGAATAAAATCACAATGACAATAAAAATGTATGAACTGGAAGCTAAACTACTTGTGCAGTATTCTTGGCTAGCTAAGTCAGCCTTATATTCTGTTAATTAGTCCAGCCCACTGAGGTCACAGATTGACTACTGAACCTACCCATTTCAATTGGCTCAACCAATCCAAGTTTCCCTCACATTATGTGATGCCATTCAGATAAGTGACTAAATGCAATCTTTCTTTATAGAAGATTTGAAACGAGGTTCCAAATCAGAACACATCATAGGCATTTTGTAGTAAAATTGCGCTGTAATTGATTCCCTCCCCCAACCACTGTACATTTAGTGGAAGACGAGATCAATTTCACAATCCTCTGTTATGTTTATTTTATTACCGTATTCTCCCCACACAGTAAACAACCAGGAACAAAGTTCAAACTCTTCTGTATCTTATAAAAACAAACGTGATCTCACTGTCTTGCCTTTCATCCTTTCCCACTTAAACGTCACTGTCAGAAGCCGGTGACATAATAGTTACATAGTAATTACTATTCACTAGCGCTGTTCTGCGTCATAACGCCCAGACACCCAACACAGACAATTCATTCAGGAAAAACTTTGTTCCCCAAAGTCTCGCCACCTCATAAACCGTCTATAGTCATGGATAGGGAAGTCAGCCTATTCATTATTTTCGGATATATTGATCCAGAATACAGTAGCCACCGGGGTTTCATTCCTTGATTCATTCAAGTTACGTGAGTGAAGCAAATGAAAGGAATGCCATTTTCTTAGAGTTGCAAAAGTTTGTGTTAATTTCCATTTAACATGTCGGTTCTTTCTTATGATGATAAAGTTCATTATTGCCGGCATTGTTAAGTTGGGGATGTCGGTCTATAGTCGGACCTTCGACTTTCTCCACTTTTGGGAAGGGATAATTAGGTTCTCGGCCTACAATCGGATGGGTTTATATTCGGAACTTAACGGTAGTTAGTTTCACGTTTTTGTTTAAAATGTAGGCTCGACAACTGGGATAGGACAGTCTTTTCTACTAGATTTCCAGCAGGATGTAGTTCGGAGAACAAAAATATGTTGTAGTCGTTTTATTTGTGCCAATTGCCTGGCATATTGAACTTCAGTATTATGCTGGTTAATTGAGAGTGAATGAAGGCTAGACTTCAGTCACTTAATAATACAAGATGTAAAATATACCTCGCTCGACTATCAGATGTAATTTTCCTGATGGTCTGTCCTTGCTTCCCAATGACAGCACCAATGTAGTCACTGGCAACAACAATCCTGGAAGAAACATATGACAACAAAGCACAGTTAATCTAACTGTGACAAACTGTATCTAATAGACTAATGTTAAGGACTGTGCTATAAGAATAAATTGATAAGGAACAAAATATATATGCAGTTTCCATAAAAAACCTCAATATTCTGAATTGTTTAATCCCTGTGCTGCTGGGGGGCCTGAAAGGGGAGTAAAGAATAGCAACACTGTTTACCTTCCATGCATGTCGTAGGAATGATGTTTTGGTTGTCCATCTCATATAAGGTCAAACTATGCTGAAGTCGGATGTGATAGGACAAAAGGCACAAATATAGCAGCTAAGCTGTAAATCATGACAAAATAGTTTCTGTTCTCTAGACTACAGCCTGCTAATCTACAGGAGTTTGAGATAAACGCAGAAGTAATTTTAGTTACTAAGACACAGAGTTAGTGAGTCAGAGATGACCAGAATCATACATCTACAAGTAGCAGCTTTGGTAATATGCTATATCACTGTGGTCAGGCCTAGTGAGTGGGATCAAGGGAAGCAATGGATCTTGCATTACTCTCATGCCGATCCAGGGTTAGCAGATAACCAAGATCCTAAAAATTACCTTCTTGTGGTGCACCCTGGAAACAGAAATACAGCTGCTCTTGCGGTGTTCCGGGCCAACACATTTAGGTTCGTGCCCGTGTAGGATATAGATAGAATGAGAATTGCTTGCAAAGAGACAGGTAATATCTCCAAGATCTCTACGCTAACACAGCAGTGGTGTTGGTACACAGTAATGTACGGCATCTGTGCATTCCGTCTTGGTCATCCAAAAATGCAGAAACATTGGAGGACTGGCCAATGTCAATATATGGGCAGACATTGCTAAGATATGGTGATATTAAGAGTACACCACACTGAATCTGAAAAAGCCAACACTCGCTAGAAGGTAGTGTTGTGTATGTGATACGTTATAGTGGCAATGAAGTTACAATTATCCAGCATGAGACCAACTGGTGAAAGTACTATTCATGCTTGAAAACACACAGATACCCCATATGTTCCACCACATTTGACCTCATTCAAAGTATGAATCATGAATGCCTCAGGTATTGGACACACCAAATTGAACATGCACTACTGGGTATACAAAACAGTTTTGAATACAGCTCCTCATTGCACACAGGAAAAGAAATGAACAAATGTCAGGGAGTACATTGTTCAAAACTTCTGTCCAAAGCAGTGTTGAGACTCAGACTCTGTGTGTGGGCAACGAAGACGGGAAGCAAGTCCTTGTCGTCAAGGACATCACAAACCTAGTCTAACTCTACTATCGCCATTGCCCAACACGGTTCATACAGAGAGAATGGTTCAGTACCAAAGGGCATAGAAGGGAATGATGCCTTTCTTATACAAAATTTGTTTGCTGACTGAGAAGCTCCTAGTCCAGGATGGGCGAAATCTATTTACTTCTTTGGATGATAAACACAATGGCGGAGAGTCAAAATATGGTAGATAAATGCACAGGTCAAATTCCAGGCCACCAGTGGTAAAGCAATACCTCATCTAAGAAGGTGTATCAACTCTAATTACCTTCCATGCATGTCAATGTCGCCCAACACGGTTCATACAGAAGAAATTAGAAAAAAATGGCCTGGGACCGGGACCTAGACACACAAAAGGTAGTATTGGAATGATTACACGAGGAATAGCTTATTGGCTGCGAAGTGCCTCGCCGTAGGAAAGACACACAATTTGACCAAGGCAAATTATCAGCTTGTCTCGCGACATTGTCTTCCTCTGAGTAGAATGCTTCGTTGATAGGCATTGCACTTAGCTGAAAGCTGAAGCCTCCTGGGTATGAAAGAAAGCTCTGAGAAATCACCCCACTGCACATAGGAAGTAAGAGTAAATTGCTCGCAATTCCTGGCTTAGCAAAAGAAGAAGAAGAGTAGGGATCAAAAATGGAAATACAAACTCTGGTCCCAAAAATTATGTGCTGAAAATTTAAAAATATTTAGATGAAAGTAGCAGAAATTGTGAGTAATAAAGACTCTTTTCAGGTAAAATAAGATTGACTATTTAGGAAAGAAAGGAAGATGCAAATTCAATAAATTTCTGACAAATATGGCACTTAATTATGTCTGCTACAAAAAAGTTAAAGAAAAGTATATAAATTTAGTAATAATCTAACACCATCATTATTTATCACTTCTGCTAGTAATGAAATAAATGCCCATTGATTAAACATTTTTTTTTTTACCTCAGGGGCAGATCTTGATGTGCAAGACTGGAATTACTGTTTGAGTTGCTCTTGTTAGATTTCCTTTGGTTCTTGTAGAAGTCCACCTGCAACAATTTTTATAGATGAATTAAGTAAATATCATTAATCTTTAGTCTATTATGCTCCCAGTGCTTTAGGATAGCAACAGAAGCACACTATTACAGTCTTTTGCATACCATGCCCTGGCTGTAGTTTATTTCCATAACTATTTCCCTAAGGATGATCCTGACCTGCCATAATGTATTTAGAAGTAATTAAAAAATTTAGGTTTTATCAGCTTACCAGCAAAAGGGATATTTTTAACAAGCTATTTTAGCTGCTTGCTGAAGAGAAAGAGTTCCACTGTTCTCCATGTGGTTTTGGGTTGTCCATGTTATCTCATACATTTAACTATTTGCATACGGTTATCTATTAGATACTCAACAATTGTGTACGGATCATCTATCTAATAGATCCTATAGATTAATTTTCACTTGAAGAGTTATCAAAGTATTACGTTCAATCAAATTCATTGTATTTTCTCCCAGAAAGTATACTTCCGTGATTACACATGGTGAATTTCAGATGTAAATATGATACTTCACAACATGTATTGTCGCAAAGTGAAAACAATCTTGAAGGCCATTATGGCTTCTTTATCTCTCACGTACTGAAAATAATCTGTGCATATAAACAATTTAAACTTACCTAATATATGCACAAGTGGATACATTTTCTAATATGACTAATTGTGTGCCAGTGACAAGTGTGAAACTAAGTATTGTGTTAAAATCTATTGTTTTTCTTTAAAACTGTTATCAATTATATTTTTTTGCTGGAGTTTTCCTCACATTGCTTATGTATTTCTTTTATTAACACAAAATCTGAAACACATTTTCTAATTACTTCATTTAAGTCTGCACATTTTCATTCATAATACATCACCGTATGCTTACAAATAAATAAAATATTAACACTATAATCACCAATACATTTATTGGTTAATCACAGTACAGTAAATAAAAGTGGATTTTGGGTTTGTATAATGGGTCCTAATATATAATATATGTTAGGAACAAACTGCATCAATAAGGTGTTAAAACAGAGAAATCATCTATAGAAATAAAAAAGGGTGTATATTATGTGACAAGAATGTTTTTTTTTATCACCCCAGCCTATTTAAAATCTACACAGAAAATATTTTTAAACTTAAGCATGCTTTTAGGCTAATAGTTTCGCCTACATTTTCCCCATGTACAAATAGCTGTTGGCAAATCATTCGCCCTTGTTACACACCTTGTAATCAATAAAAGCAGCCAAGTTTGTAATATTTTGGTTACCAAATTAGAAAAATCTGGCTAACTATTCAAATAACTGGACTGTATCTTGTAATATTAAAGAAGAAAAAAAATGTGTCCACTTCTTCATACCGGTGCAGCGCCTTTAAAGGGAATCAGGTTTTATAGACTTTTGTTTACTTTTATATCATATTTTCAATAAAATCATAATGGATTGTGATTCGGATGATGAATTCTTTGGAGCAAGTTAGTTCTCACATTATAATATACAAAAGACCACATTGATTTCTTTATGTAAAGACAAAACATGAACTGTTTTGGAGCTCTTCAGGTTTAGACTAGATCTAGCTTCACAGAACGATTGTATGACATATCTATAAGGTTTATTCATTTTCTCTAGTGAAATTATGATAACTTGACAATAAAACAACATAAATACTGTAGAATTAGGTCTGTATCACAGTGTTGGCACTCCAGGAAATTGAAAAAAAAAGGTAAGTAATTTTTTATTATATGTTTTTCATTTTGTTTGTTATAATTTGTGAAAAATTTCTTTACCACTTTCTCAAACGACTCGTATCACACACACACAAACAAAACTTACAGCAATATATGCAGAATTCAAATCTTTATCTCCAACAACAAAATTGTTATTGCCTTTTCAAAACAGCCACCAACAATAACACAAATTTTCAAAAAATAATCCTTTCCAGGAGAGAAATTATGTAGTTATAAACATAGCGTGCTAAAGGTTAAACACATATGAGGAATGCCAGGACTCAAGATCAGTGAGAAAATAATAAACAACCTGTGATATGCAGATGACACTGTCCTTTTAGCTGCAAGTGAACAAGAATTACAAAGACTAATAGATCGTCAATAAAAAAAGTAAAGAGTATAACATTTAATGATTTTTCAATGATATAAGGAAAATATTGAGATCTAACAAGTTACAAACAAGCTAAAAATGAGAATTATAAACAGCTACATCTATTCTATATTAATGTATGGCTCAAAAACATGGCCAAAGAACAAACAACTTGGAAGACAGAACTGATGCTTTTGAGATGTGGATATATAGAAGAAAAGGAAAAAAATGAACAAAGAGGTTCTAACAACACTGCATGAAAAAAGAACTATTAAATGAAATAAAGATCAAACACATGTATTTTGGACATATTAAAAGACATGACACCTTGTTTAAGACCTTACTTGTAAGTCGAGGGGAGACGAGCAAGAGGTAGGCAGAGATACTAGTGGGAAAGTAACATCACGAAATGGACTGGTTATTCTAACAGAACGCATCATTAAGGCATTAGATGGGAAGATGTTGGACGTCTGTTGCAGCAAACTTTCGTCGTGGAGGAGGCACTTTCTATGTGTAACACATGTCTGATACAAGGTCAGTGTCAACATGGTATAATACTATAAAAAAGTTACAATAGCTATTATCTTTAACATTAAATTTGTATTTACTAAAACTGCAGAAAGAGAAAACTGCTTTAGTGTGTTTTAATTATTATTGAGATACCAATATGACCATCATAGTGGATGGAGTATATAGGGATTTCACACATTCAAGGACTTACATGGATATTTTTTCTAGGTCATGCTGGAGTGGATGAGACTGTTATAAAGTGATTGAAGGAGTTTGGAATTGCTAGGGGAAATTGTGGGCATTCACAGGTAAGATTAGGAAAATATACAATCAACTCACGATGGGAAGTACAGCTTATATATACTTCAAAATCTGCTGAAAGAGCAGGAACAGTTTAATTTTTTAAAGGTAAAATGTACACATCTATGGAAAAGTCATGTTTATTTATGAGATTGTAAGCGTCCCTTCTCTTGTAGAAGGACAATGGTTTAGAGTCCAAACTAGTCCAGAGAACAGAGATACATTGTGTCACCATTTTATTTGCACCAATGGAGAAACACATTCAAATTCTGTGACAAACATGTTTATATTTCAGTGCTACGAGGTCACATTCAATTCCAAGTACAGAATAAATGTATCTAAGATTAGCACAGAAAACTATAATTTGCAAAGCCACCAAATTGCTATTTTATGTCAAACCACATCAGAGAATGATTATAGTAAAACTGCAGATAATCAAAACCTACTGAGAATAATGACAAAATATAATAGACATACCTGTTCATGTAAACACGTATCAGAAAATGAATGGTATTTTGATGCTATTTTACTTATAGCAATAATTAAAGCATATCCTGTATATAAAATCTTTTCTAGTTATTGTTGAATTTTTAATACACATAATCACATCGCTAGTAGAAAGTCGAATGAGGACGATCAGCTGTTGAACAATAAGCACGTTTGAGCAATTGTATTTGTGAGGCAGTCCCACTAACTTCTCTACCACAGAGCTGATTATTTTACACTTCACATCAAGAACAATACACAAAGTAACCAAGGAGGGAGAAGAATGGTGTGCCTTTGTTGTTGCCCTAAGTGTCTGGGAGTATAATAGGTTATACAAGGTAGTTTCAAAAAGTTCCTAGAATTAGTGGATTATATAGAAATAAGTAACAATAGAATTATCTACACATTTCCTTTAACACTTTCCACGATTGTCAAATTTCCGTTATGGAACCTTGGTGACCAATTTCGATAATTGATGAAACCGCTATGATAGATCAGGAATGCAGTAACAACCATTGTGACAATACGACTAAAAATAGCATTTCCAGGAAAGTATGTCAAGTAAAAATGGTGGCATGTGTAGAACACAGATGCATTGTAGATGAGTTTTTATCATAAAATATTGGAAATTTAGAAGCTATTATTGGTATGATATATAGAAATTAATTTAAATCTAGGCCTAATATCATAAGTAGCATTTTGAACTAGAAATAACTGGGGTTTTAAAATTAATTCAGAATGTGCAAAGTCATTACGACATCTAGAAAGTTTCAAGGCTCTCTCGAGCTAGATTGATTTTATACAGATTTCTAAAGATGGCGATGTCAATGTTTACAATTTTGTGTGCACCCTCGGTAATGCGGATAAGTACGCTCTTGATTGCTGATGAGAAAAGTGTTAAAGTAGTTTCCTTCGGCAACCATGCACTTTGCCAATGTGCATACAGCTGCTGGAAACATTTGTGAAACCATTCTTTGATAATTTTCTCATCTGTCTTCTCATTGGTGATAACGTCATCTGCATCCTTGAAACACTGTCCTCTCAGTGCTGATTTCAGTCAAGGGAACAAGAGATAAGACATGGTGTTTTTTATTTATTTTTGACTGACAAAATGTCAGTCCTCTGAATGGAAATCTGCATCTTCCCAGACACAGATATTTCATTTGGACAAAAGCGAAAAGTTCTGGTGGACGTTTTTCTTTATTACCAGGATATTGTCTATCACTTTCATTCCAGAAGGCCGAAAGGTTAACAACGAAATGTATGTTGATATCCTCTGTTGCCTAAAGATGCAATTAGAAGAAAACGACCAGAAAAATGGAGAACAATTTGAATTATGGTGCACGACAATGCTCCTGCACATCAAACTCTACTGGTAAAGCTGTACCTCTCAAAGTGCAATGTGATTACCTTGGAACAGCCTCCATATTCTCCCAACCTTACACCATATGATTTTTTTCCTCATTCCAACTGAAAGGACACTGATTCAAGGATGCAGATGACATCATCCTCAATGTGACAAGACAGATGAGAGAGGTGTCAAAGAATGGGTTCCCACAAATGTTTTCAGCATTTCTATGCACAATGGCAAATGTCTGCAGTTGCTGAAGAGAATTACTTTGATGGAAATGTAATGCAGATAATCCTATTGTTACTTATTTCTATATAATTCTGGAAAGTTTTTTGAAACTTCTGTATATAAAAGTCAATCCAATTAGTAAATTATTTATTGATGCCAGATATAATTTTTCTTCATTTAAAAAAAAAATTGTTCTTAAACTCTTGTAGTATTTCATTTGGAAAATGAAAAGCATTGTTATGGTTTACAGCTTGACTGCGAACTCTGTGCCTTCAGACCTGACACATCTGACATTAGCATATCTTGTCATTTTGATCCCTTATGAAATTGGATAGCCAACCCTAAAATCCCCTTAGTCGTCTCTTATATGAATACATAGCAGATAACAGTGTCACTATTCTTTGCTACCATTTCGGATCCTGGAATACACTAACAAGATATAATTAAGTTCAAGGTGTCCATTAAAAAAAACTATATTTGCAAGACCAGTAAAGACTGACTAAAAATATAGCAAACACCATTGTGGACATGAAAATGATAATTATCAGAAAATAAAATATGACTTAATGACTGCTGCACAGAAAGAATTTCAAACACACAATAAATAAGTATACCTTTATCTGAGTGCCATCCTCAAATCGATGATCATTCAAATGTTCTACACACCTAAGAGAGGGGGTCAAAATGAGTGTTCAGTAGTTGCACCAGAACATGTATTCACACGTAACAAAAGTTGGTGCAATAAATATTCATTTTCAACAGTTTTAATCTATTCATTCATTTTCCTTTTGCGCTGAAGTTAGCGCATAGGGCAGAGGTCAGATCTCTCCAATTCTGTCTATTCAAAGCTATTCTGTGCAGTTCTTGAATAGTATGAATATTGGTTGTTTTACTTTCTCTAAGTATTGTTCTTCTGAGTGTTTCTTTTGGTCTACCCCTTGCTCTTTTACCTGTAGGTATCCATACAGGAGATTGGTGGTGTATTCTGTTGGTGTCTGCGCGTAGGACATTCCCGATGTAGGACCAGCTGCGTTTTCTGATAACATCTGTGATTAAATTTTGATGTGTCTCTTCTCTGATTTTATCATTCGATTTGAATTCACTCCAATGAGTGTTAGTTATCCTACGAAGACATTTGATCTCGAAACTCAGTAATTTCTTTTCTGAAGATAAAGAGCTTTTCCAGCTCTCACATCCATATGATGGCACCGGAATAACGCAGGAATTAAATAGCGCATTTTCGTGCGTGTGCTGATTGACTTTGACTTCCAGATATTAGACAGACTGTTAAATGCACTTGATGCTAGGGCAATGCGAGTTGTAATTTCTGGCATGACATCACCGTCGAGTGTTAATTTGCTTCCTAGATAGGAGAATTCCTGTACTTTTTCAAGTTGTTGTCCATTTAAAGTAATTTCGTTAGGTGAATTGGTGAAGTCCATAATGTTTGTTTTTGCTGAATTGATTTGGAGACCTATTTGTCCTGCAATGAGTTTTAATCTATCAGTTAATCTATGCAAACGTAATATTACATGGATGCTTTGGGGAGCATAGGGTCTCGCATTGTTCTCGTGCGGACCCAGGGTTAGCAGATAACCAAAATCCTAAAAGTACATCCTTGTGATGTACCCTGGACACAGAAATAGAGCCACTCTTACTGTATTCCTGGCTAACACTTTTAGGCTTGTGTCCGTTAATGTGGATGTTGTAGATGGAATGAGAATTGCCCGCAGAGAGGCAGGAAATATCTCTGAAACCTCTGCGCCATTACATCCAGCATATACATGGCATCTCGACTTGGCTGGCTTAAAAAGCAGAAACATTGGAGGGGTGTCCAATGTCAATCCATTACATACAGTGATCTTAAGAGTACACACAGAATCTGAAAACGGTAACACACGCTAGAGGACAGCGTAGTGTATGTGAATCGATTCAGTGGCAACGGAGCTACAACGGTAGTTCCAGCACAAAATTGACTGGCATAAGTATTGTTCATGCTCGTGAACACACAGAAGCCCACATGTCAAATCACAATTGACCACAATCAAAGTAGGAGTTATGATTCAGGTATTGGATACAACAACTTGAACATGCACTCCTGGGTATGGAAGAAAGCTTTGAATACAGCTCCCCATTGCACACAGGACAAGCATTGAATAAATGTCGGAGAGCGCATTGTTCAAATGTCTGACCGAAGCAGTGTTAAGATTCAGAATCTGTACATTGGGGGTGCAAGTCTCGAACACTGCAAAACTAGCCCAACTTGACTATCGCCCACTGCGTAGCTCCTCATCCAAGATTTATATTTTATCTACCTCTTTGGGTAATATACGCAATGGTGAAGAGTCAAAACACACAGACCCCGCCTGGTGATGGATTGGAAGGCCATCCCAAGCGGACAAGGCAAACACGTGAGAAATGCACAGGTCAAATCCCAGACTCCTGACTTGTTTGGCAAAGCAGCACCTTGTCTAGGAAGGTGTATCACCCCTGGGTCCAATTTGACTGTCACCATTGCCTAACACGACAGAAGAAATTAGGTCTGGGACCTAGGGACACAAAGAGTGGTAATGGAATGGTCTTCCTACATGAGGAACAGCTCTCTGGTTGCGAAGAGCCTCATCCGAGGATAAACAAACAATGGGTAACCTAAGCAAACTATTAGCTCACCTCATCCCATGTACCCCCCTCATGAGTAGAAGGCTCCTCCAATAGAGATTGCATCAAGTCAAAAGGTGAAGTCTATTGGGTATGAAAGAAAGGTCAGAAACCTCCCCATTGCACATAGGAAGTAAGAGCTAATCGCTAGTAACTCCTGGGGTTCTCAAACAAACAACATGGGTGCTTCAAATGAAAACCTTAAATGGCAAAGGAATATTGGGGGGGGGGGGGCGCTGTTACCTGTGACTAAGTCATCATTAGCACATTTTGTCTCAATTTACTTTTGTCTTCTATCAAATAATCACAATGTACGACAGACGCAGGCCAGCGGACATTGACATTGCATGTTTGTTCTTTTGTTGCAGACTCCTATTTGGGGAGAAATGCTAGATGTGCCATCACCATGGATGAGTCAACAAATCTGACAGAAGAATAATGAGATTGTTGGCCCAGATGTGTGTTGCGCCTCTGGCAGGATGTGGTATTTCTGGGATGTTGGCACAATGGAATGCCTTCTTTTGGGAACTAATTATGCATCCATAAACCCCCTCTTACACATCCATGCCTTTGAGACCTTCTAGAAGTCTGGGTGACACCTCACTGAGAAGAACCTGTGCTTTTGTCAGAAAGGCTCTGGGCTGTGAAGAGCTACCTGCACACAACTAAAGGGATTATTACATCATCATCATCTCTGTGCCAGTTGGTGGTAGGTGCATGTTTCTTCACCTGTGTTGTGTCTGTATAGAGGGTGTTAGTGATGGAGGAGTTTGGTAGTAATAATTGTAGCTTTTTAAAAAAAATTATCCTAAAAGTAACAAAATGTATGAAGTCAAGAAATTAGCAAACTACTTACTCCTCTGCTTCTCCTGGGCTGTTGAAAGTGACATACACAATGCCCTCAGATGCATCTAAAAATATAAATATTGTTTTCATTATAGAGAATATAATCATGTTGGTATAACTATTAAATTATCAAACTACTTTCTCCTCTGCTTCTTCTAGGCTGTTGAAAGTGACATACAAAATGCTTTCATATGCATCTCTTCTTCATTCGCTCTCAAACTCCTGCAGATTAGCAGGATGTAGTCCAGAATGCGTTGTCATGGTTTAAAGCATTACTGCGATATCTGCGCCTTTTGGCGGGACACATCCGACTTCAGCATGGCTTTGGGTCACTGACCCTATATGGGATGGGACAGCCAACTCCATCCCATAACCTCCTTACCTGCCTCTGACGACATGCATGGAAGGTAAAATGCTACTGTTCTTTGTTCTGCTCTCGGGCACCGGCAACACGAAGGCATGATGCACCTAATAGTATAAAATTTTATTATAGAGAACATAATAATGTCCGTATAATTACCAAAATATAAATTTGTCCTAAGAAAAGGGGCCATTGGGATGGTTAACAATATCACAAAATTGCCTGTGTTGCCACAACTGAAAAAGGGAGCAAAAAATAGCAACACTGTTTACCTTCTATGCAAGTCATAAGAGGCAACTAAGGAGTTTATGGGGTGGAGCTGGCTGGCCTATCCTATAGGGTCAAAATGACCCAAAAGCCATGATGTGTCAGGGCAAAAAAAGTGGATATCGCAGCCAAGCTGTAAACCATGACACAATGCATTCAGATTTAATTGTCAGAAGTAACCAGGTATTTATTCCATATATATTGATTTCTAGGAGAATGAAGTAGACATGCATTATTGTGTTTACACTCTAGGATTAGCAAACACTGTCAATATTGTTTCTTGTGCAAATTCAATGAACATCAAAGTTCTGGAATCTATCCAAATTGTTGTATTCTCCCCCACCCCCTTTATGTTTATTTTCATTTAACCAACATGATTCATACTCATATTATATCTTATGTTGCAGTGTAAGTATATATATATACTTACACTGCAACATAAGATATAATATGAGTATGAATCATGTTGGTATCATATATATATATATATATATATATATATATATATATGCCTTGGATTAGAAACAGTTTCCCTAACTCGTGACAGCCTTTGAAACTCTCCGCAGATGTGAATGATGTATAAACTGTATGATATGATGATTTAACACCACCACCCTTCCCCGGACTTTAGAGGCAAATATATTTCTGAATGACAGTTTCTGAGGTGAAAACAGTAGGTTGGAAGTTAAGACTTTGGTCAAATATGTCTATTTCACATGAAGTGCCACTTTCAGTGAACTGTGTGTATAGTTAGTCCATTGCCCCATGTGCATGCAAATGCAAGTCTTTTATCATCTGAAGTCAAGATTGATACAACCAAATGTATAGGAAACTCATGACAGTAGAATTGGACTAGGGTTTTAGTCTGCCCTCTTCATCAAGGTTTCATTCACCAATATCTTTCTGCTTGCAAGAATGATGTGGTTTCCTGCCATATATTTTTCCATGCCATGTGCTTCTGGAAGACTTTCTGTGTTCTGGAATCTTTGGTCTTACTAGATTTTCAGGCCAGTCACCCAGTCTTCTCCAGGTCAGAGTGGCTGCCCCAAAGTTTTTGTCTCAGTTCAGTCCATTGTGGCCATGTCTTGCCTCGCAGTTATTTGTATTTGGATAGTCTTGGAGTATGTCTTCAGGGATTGGTTTGCCTATGAAGTTGGTGTATGAGATCTTGTTTTGAGTCAATATTCATATCTTTCTTCCACTGTGATGTGTAATAGTTGCAGATCAGTGTTTTAGCCTAACTGTAGTCAGAGGATAGCTGAATTGTCCCATTTTACTTCCTGTTTTAGCTAGGGCATTAGCTCTCACATTTCCAGTGATACTACAATGGGTGGGAGCCATTGAAGAGTGATGTTTGTACTTTTTGCAAACATTTATGTTTACCAATTCTAGTCTAATTTTGTGTATTGAGGTTTCATTTGTGTTGATATGCAATGTTTCCAATAAAGGTCTAAAAATAATACTACATTGGATGGTGTTGAATGATCTGTCGAAGCAAGATCTCTCAGTACCTGCAGGGGTGCTTTTGGCTTCTGCTCTAAGTTTGAGCATGTCTTACATGTTGGGAATGCTCTTTCCATTGTTATATCTCATAAGGACACCTCTTCCTCCATTTTTAATAGATCTCTGTCAATCCAATTGTGTCCATATTTTAGGATCATATTTGTGTGAAATCATTTCCTGTGCCAGAGACTTTAGTTGGGGTGATGTCAGATATTCTCTGTTGATGATCCCAAGGACTTCTCTGAAGATGGAGATGTTTTTTGGACTAAATTGGCTCATCAAAAACACACGGCATTTCTATTTTTTGTTAATATCACTGGGAAGGATATCTTCATGTTGGTGATACAGTTGTTTTGATATGTGAAACTATAGCTACGTGTAACTGTTAAATTAGCTCACTGAGATGAAGATATTTCTGAGCCTGAGGTTCTTCATGAATGACCAAAATTGAATCATACAATTCATGAAGCTAATAGTACTGTGGCATGATAACATAGGAAGAAATATTCTACTTTGTTTGAAAAAAAATCAAGATTGAACACTTTCCTGACCAATTTAGACGATCGTCGACACTGCTATGATAGATTAAATATATGATAATACTCATTGCGATGTTACCTATTTATTTATCTATCTATTCGCTGAAACTCATTGTTGCCTTTCGGCGTAAGGGGTAGAAGAGTTTTTTGGAGATGGCCCTCTTGTGTGATGAGTATATTGTGGAATTTGTCGCCTCTTTTCTTTCAGTCGTCCATCGTTTTCGTGGTCTGCCTCTAGGTCTGAATAGCTTGCTGTGGTATGCTGTCTGATGGTAGTCTGCTGATGTGTGCAAACCATTTGATCTGCTGTCTCTTGATGTATTCTAAGATTGGGGTGGTGCCAGTTTTTTGTTGGATGTCCTCATTCCTCACCCTGTCTCTTAGTGATATTCCTAGGATTCTGTCTAAGCATGCCATTTCAGCTGTCACAAGTTTACGTTTCTCTTGTGCTGTCGTTGTCCATGTTTAGCATTGGTAGCAGAGAGTTGGCACAATAATCATTTTGAATAGTTATTTTGGTGTTTAAATCTACGTTTTTATTCTGAAGATTGGTGTCATTTGCCCTAGGGCTTGGTATGCTTTACTACATCTATTGTGTATTTATTTGCTGCTCTTGCCATCTGTTGTTATATTACTTCCTAGGCATGTGAATTCTGTCGCTTGGTTAAAACTGATGTTTTCAAAATATATATATATATATATATATATATATATATATATATATATATATATATATATATATATATATATATATATATATATATATATATATATATATACATATATATATATATATATATATACATATATATATATATACATATATATACATACATTGGTGTTCTTTTCTGTTCTTTCTATCTTCATTACTTTGGTCTTTACTATATTTATCTTCATGTTAAAGGTATGGCATGTTTGATGTAATTTATCTATTTGTCTTTGTCGTTCTTTTTCTGATGATGATGCCACTAGTGCTTGGTCATCTGCAAACAGTAGTTCGTTTAAGTTATCCTTCAGATTGTTTTCTGCTGTTGTCTTTGCTACTTTGCAGATGTGGTCTATGTATGTTATGAACAATAAGGGGGATAGTACACATCCCTGTCTCACATCCGAGTGAATTTGAAATTTATTGGATGTACTTGTGCTTGTTCTTACTGAGCATTGACTATTGGCGTATATGCTCTGACATTGGCTATCAGATGTTGGATGAGATGTTACCTTTGTGTAAAAATGGCGGCATGTGTGGAATAGATATAGACATTGTAGATGAGTTTTTACCATGAAATATCGGAGATTTCGAAGGTAATATTGTATAATATATATAGAAATTAATATAAATCTATACCTCGCATTATGATTAGCATTTCGCACTTGAAATAACTCTGGGGCTTTCAAATTCATTAAAGTGCAGTCGTTAGGAATCATAGAAAGTTTCAAGGCTCTCTTGTGCTAGATAGATTTTATACAGATTTTTAAAGATGCCGATGTCAATGGATTAGTACGCTCTGGATTGCTGGTGAGCAAAGTGTTAAGCAAACATATTATGTAATAAAATACTACAATGTGTTGAGAGAAATAAGGATACTTCTTCAGCATTTATTCTCAAACTCCCACTGGATCTCTCTTATAGCAGGATAATGGTCCTACTAGACTTCCAGGAGGATGTAGTCCAGAAAATGGAAATGCTTTGTTGACTTTTTGTGCCAATGGCCCAAACGGAAAAAAGGATACAATAACATAAACATAACTACGTAAATTAGCTTATTAATAAAATCCTTTTAATCATTTATTTATTCAACACTAATTAATTTTTTTTAAATAACTCTGGCTATTGGATACTAAGTCGAAAATAAAATAAAATTTTTACAATGGCGCATAAGAAATATCATCCTCACCATGGTCAAATTTTTTTGGGTTCCGAGATGTAACATTAACAAGTTCTTCTATTTCCTCTTTCTTGATATGTGGTGGCAGATTTAGGATTTGAATCTTGTTTGTTTTGCGACTGCAAATATAGAAATATAAGTGACAAATATGAAAGCGAGAGCAACAGTTAGCATTTAACATAAAAAAATATATAGTCTCTAGTTAATTTTTTTTCAATGTTAACATGACAGGAATTCAAAAATTATAAATTTTAGAAATCATTACAACATACCTTCTTCTTCCATTTGATGGCTCAGCCTGCATTACTGATCCTTCTAGTGTGTAACCTGATAAAATATGAACCAGAAATTATGAGACAGAAACCAATTTACAGGTTATGTCAACTTCCATCTAATTAAATTTACGTCATAAACGTATGTAAAAATAACGAGAATATTGCTGATGCTGATACACCATTGTTTTTTCATTTTTTTCTACAGATAACCATATGTATGCCCACGATGAATCACTGCAACAACTAGGACTCTGAAGTCAAGGCTATTTGTAAACAGCAGAGAAACTCTTATTCATCAAGACTTCACACACTGTTGTAACACAGTGGACTCCCATTATAACAACTTGGTTCGGACCACCATAATTATGTAATAACAGAAATTCATTATATACAGTACAAACAATAAAGAATAAATATAATTGTGGATTTTAAAAAGTGTTGCTGTATAGGGAAATTCATTGTGAAGAAATGCACTGTAGAGGGATTCCACAGTACTTAGAAGCAAAATATGTACTATAAATCATGCCAAAATTGAATGTACTGGGCCAGAAGGCACAAATAATGCAGCTCCATTGTAAACCAGCAGGACAACATCTACTTCACAGTCCCTGGCAGAAATCAGACAAATAGCCAATGAATAAATAACCAGCACCGATCCAGAAGAATGGGAACAGCTAGAAGTATATTACAACATCACAAACACCTCACCCACATATGCTGCAAAATTTACAATCCCAGACATTGAGAGCAGAACTATGGAAAATCCAACCACAGTGACTACACTTTGGTGACTTGAGGATTAAAACCTGGTTCCAGGAGATAGAACAGAAGTGAAGTTGTCAGACAACTGTGAAGACCTCTTGTCGACAACTGAATTCATGGATGTGGCATTCCTGCCTGTATAGGTTTCTGAGCTTTGAAACTGATAGCAGAAAGTACATGAAAATTCATGTTGACTATTAGAGAAAGAATGCAAAAGTATTTAGTAAGAATTTAGTGTAGCCTTTTTAGAAGTGCGGTAGTTTAACCTAGTTGATGGTGAGCTTGTTTACAATCGCCAGGTTACATCATGTCATGTTCGAAACCATGTCCAGAAAAAAAGGTTGGATCGTGATTTCTCACCTGACACGACCACCCCACCAGTCAACTCAGCTGTAAATGGGTACCTGACATGAGTTAGGGAAGGTAAACATAGCAACGACGGAAACTGGCCATCTCACTTAAATAGTTGCTGTGGCTTAGTACATCTTCATCCCCAACAGCAGGTTGCTGCCATGGGACCTTTACTCTAGCCTTTATAAAACAACTAGCCCCCCCCCCTACCTCATCTGTTTAGGGAATTGACTCTTGATTAGGAATAGCATAACTGCACAAGGGCATTCCCATAAATGTGCTGCTTGCCATTATGTCAGCCATCTAAATGTATATAAGCGCAGTGCCCCAGTCAGTTTTTGGCTGTGGATTCTAGTCTTTCAGTGTGGACACTCTCCCATTTCTATCATCCTCATGTGTATAGTCATTTTCAGCATCCTCTTCATTATTACTTAGTGTATCCATGTCTGCTCTAATTAATTCAGCCCGGTCTCTTCTTATAACTTTGTCATCCACTACAGCTTTACCTGCAAATGTGTCAGCTCTTTCGTTGACTGACTCCCGCATGACCAGGACAGTATATCCATATGATGCTCTGGGCATTGTTGAGAAGAGTGCCCAACTCTTATCTTATGCATTTTCCTACCTCTGGAGTTTGCTAAAATCATCATTAGCATTGGTGGTTGAGTTGTCAGAGCTGCTATTAATGCCTCAATCTCCATTATCATGCTCGATGTGATGTGCAGCAGATTTTTCCACCACCCTCTTGCCATTTTGGTAGGCAATGTAGCCTCATTTCTCTTGCTACTGAACCATATATGTAAATAATTAACATCTTGTGGCTTTTCTAAGAGCACTGTGCTATGACTTTTTTTATCATTCCATCTTATTTGCAGTCCAATCTTCCTAGGTGTATTACAACATTTATCAACGTCCTACTCTCTTCATTTACTTCCATCCATCATCTCCTCCAGCTTGCAGACTCTGAATGGAGTATCATATGCTTCTGCCAAACAAGACCTTCCTCGTGTTATGTGCCTTCCTTTGCATTATCTAGGGGTTGGTATAAAAGGTAACCTCAGTAAAGCATTCCCAAAGCAAATCACTGGAAATGAGAGAAATGATGCCCTGGCAAAAGCAGGAGGTAAAATGGAACAATTCAGCTATTTTCTGCCATAGAGTTGAAGCAAAAACACTATTCCGCAACCCTTATACATCAGAGTGGAAGAAAGATATGAAAATTGACTCGAAACCAGACCCCATACACTAACTTCATAGGCAACAATATACCATCATCTTTCAACTTAGAACTGGCCACTGCGGGCTATAGTCACCTGTACTGGATCAAGGTGACCCACACAAATGAATATCCATGTGGAACAGGCATACAAACCCCTGAACAAATACTCCAAGACTGTCCAGAATATAAAAACATGGCCACAATGGATTGAAATGAGGCAAAACCTTTGGGGCAGCTGCTTTGACCTGGAGATCTAGTAAAACCAAAAAACTCCTGAATGCAGAACGTATAAAGGGTGACGGTCATCATTGGCAAATTTAAAATATTTTTTCACTTGCGCTACTCGATATCTTACTTTGATGCTAATTTGGTCAAGAAGAAACCTCATGGTAGCGATTGGTATATCTCTGGTACATTCTAGAACTGGCCTCATTCTGGACTCTCTCCAGCCTATCAGCATGTCGGTAAAAGATGCTTTTGATTCTTCACTGTGCTACAAATAGAACACTGTTTACATTTTTAACTAGCCGACGTCACAGATTTCCATGTAGCACCGAAGAAATTAATGGCTGCTGTGACATCCAGACAATCACCGAGTTCAACTCTAGACACAGACAAACTTATGCATAATCTGTTTCTTGTCCAATTTACATATTTTTAAACATTCCCTATGATTTGTAATGAGCGATCATTATTTCTGCATGCTACACAGAGTGAGGTGGCGCACACATTAGAAATATTATTTGTAATCCTAACCGTACTCTAAGTTCTTAACCTTAAGCTTGTCAAATCACACAACAAAGGTTAGGTGATACCTCGAAACTAGAGCAAAGGTTACAACAAAGAATTAAAAGCAACTTGCACCCAGCATGTCTTTGCGACAGTGAAAGCACTGGTAATCCTAGACCATAACAGATAGTATCGCCTGCATCAGCAGAAAAAGAGAATCTGCTTCGAGATAGAAAGACTTTTATCAAACAAGATTCCGTATTTCATAGTCTGCTGCCTGTTCTTACAGGTGACAGCTGGCATCTGTAACTATACTGTTGTTCAATGAGAACAAGACCATCTTTGCCTTTGGTTGATGACAGTATTCAACTTGTGCACCAGAGCAAAAGGTGTTCTAGTTTACTCTGCACACCCTCAATGATGTTATGTCTATTTGAATTTCTGCTAATATTGTACAATAAGAGGTCCTTTGCATAAATGAGGACACTACATAGCCCATCCTATCTGCATCAGTCCAATTGTGTAAATGTAGAAGTAAATAGCACAGGTAGCAGTGGAGATTGCTCTGTGGCAATTGTAGTTCAGATCACCAAGGACCCGGGGCTTGCCAAGGTCCATCATCCCAACTGTAAACTTTACAGTAAAGCAACTGGTTTTAAAGATGGCTAAATGAAGCATTATTTTCATTATAGGTCTAAATATGTAATGTAATATAGTAAATTCTTAGTGCAATATGTAATATCACCTACGTATTATTATGTATATTGTATGCAATTGTACAATTAAAGAAAATCTGCTATTTATAATTAATGAAAACAAGTCGACAGACATCAGCAAGACAATGAGTGAACGACAAGGCTCACAAGGTCAATTTAATTTTCTTCGCAAAATTACTACAATCGGGCACAAATGTTGTCATTGTTGTGCACTCATTTTTTTTTTAAACAGAAGATTCACAAAACTATACTTAAAACTTGAATCTTGTCAAACTGCCAAAACATAAATAACATGATCATGACGCGCTGATGCAAACTAACGAACCGTTCAGTTTCTTGACCACTTCGTCCACCGATACTTTGTCTTTAACTGTAACGAACGCAAAGTTTCTTTTCATTGAAATATTGTTATAAATTATTCCTTGTTGTTCAAGAAGTTTGCGTAGTGTTGCCTCATTAACATCTCCTGCAAGGTTACCAAGAAAAACCTTTTCAGTCATCATACATAAATGCAGGGTAATTGTACCCTTATAATTTGTTTGCTAAATTGTTCGCGCAAGACAGAATTTACCTAACAGACCTATGAAGTACTATTTTCAACAGAAAATCTCTAACGGAAGTAACCGGCTGTTGAGTAGGCGCAATAATACAAATAATAGTTTTAACACATAGCTTCTATTGTCGCTGTACTTTTTTTATGATAAGGTGGTATTTGCACATACACTTTCCTTGATATTCCAGCGGTTATAGCTCGATATTTTACATATAAATGATTACAGTTTCTCGTTCAAATCATAGAACTTTTGTTTACTACACTAAAATTGGATTTGGATTTTTTTTTTCCTCTTTGCCTTCGACACGTGTTTCTCATAGGAAAAACTGACAGTCGACACCGGAATAAACGGTGTTATTGTGTATTTTTACACATTTCTTTAAAAAAATAAAATGCCTTCTCAAATTCCTTTAGCTGTGCAGGATGCAAAGCGGATAGCATAATATGTTGTTTGAAATTTGTGTTAGGTATTCTCTAGGAGCCATACCTATCCGAAATCGCGAATTCTCGATATTGAAGCGATAAGTAGTATAATGAAGTAATACTGATATTGACTCATGTTAATGTATCTCAAAATCCTCTGATCGTGCGGACGTACAAAGTGCGCTGCGTATGTCTGCTCGGGTCCATAAGCTGACCATCTATTATGCTGGCGAAGCTAGCTAATTGGTCGACCAGTTCGTTTCCCTCCATACCCGCATGTCCGGGAACAAAGATAAGCGTGCGTTTTCGCAGTGAGGCCCACATTTTAGCACTCAATAATACTCCACCCATCTCCTACGTAGATCCAGGTCCGTACATATAATTAATTTAGGGTGGGGATTTTACCTTAAAATGGTAATTCGTCCATTTTCGTGTGTAAATTTCACTATTTTACGAAAATTTGAAGATCTTTTTGTGAACAAATCGCTACGAGAGGGGTTTTTTTAAACATACATTTTGGTAAAGTTCATAATACTAAAAGTCATATTAAGATTTGATAATGAGGGGGTTTGAACATCATTATCTACGCCTCTGTTTACATCAACCAGTTTTAACTTTCTGAATCACATTCACTGAAGGACTTCGTATGAATACATGGAAATAGATTTGCGATTCCAGCCAGTTTAGTGCTTTCGTTGTGGCAAACACTTCCACCGTTAGACTGCTTGTTGCTGCGGTAAAGGTCCTATTGGATTCGTGTAGGCCAGCGGTTCCCAAACTTTTTAAAGCCATGGCGCCCTTAACGTTCAGATTATTTCCGGCGGCGCCCTTAATATGAAGCAAAACATGAGACCTGATAATTTTAAGTTATTGAACCTGTCACCAGTTATTGCCAATTAAGGTGTTTTGATCTCGACCTCTTTCATGACCTCGCGAATAATAAGGTGAGTACAATTCAGGTAACTACAAGAAGTTAAAATGATCAGGACACAGTCGATATGTTGAATGATGTCCACACAGCGAATATCTGTTATAAAAGTATTTTTTTTTAAATGCGTTTCTTTTTTTTGAACAGTATACATAGAAACACATCTAACATTTGAGGCACAAAAATGTTAGCCAATATAATCATTATCAAAGTTATCTTGATTCTTGATTAGAAACTGGTCTCACAAAGCGTGGGACATTCCTATAAGTGCTCCGCCCTCTGTTCCAGCAGCCATTCGACTCGATGGTGTTTCGAGTCCAATGCCGCCGAAACAGACGTCGACATCAGTGTACAACTCTGGCCCTTGCGACAGGTTTCTTTGTTGTTCCGCCAACCCACGCCGTGCCTGTAACTAGTTAAGACCTGTCGGAACAACATGGTAACTGTTATCGAAGGTTACGACTACGCGTGTTATGCTACACTCTACTATTGCCGGGGTCCAAAATTGAACAAATAATAATAACACAGTTATCTACCATTTATATCGTACGAGGCGATTAAGAAGGAGGTTTGGTAGTGAAGTTGGCTGTCTCATTCTATGTAGGATCAAAATGACCCAGAAGGCATGTTGGAGTCGAATGTTTCAGGCTTAAATGGCAGGATACCACAGCGAATCTGTAAAACATGGCATAACGGGTACTATTCTCTGGACTACATCCTGCTATCCCGCAGGTGTTTGATTATGATGAAGATGAAAAATAAATAGGATGGCAGAATAATATATGTCTACTATATAGTGCAACACATGTCGCATTGTGTGTGTTGAAACAAGTGGGAAAAAAGGTAAATCAGATATTGCCCATATCAATATCAGATAAACATTACAACAATCAGATCAATAGGTACTTAAGTCAGTTATCTTTTTTTTTAAAAAGATAACTCCCACAAATACTGAAATGTAATAACCAGAAGTGAATATGTTTATCATTTATTGAGTAATGGCTTGCAACCATGCATAATGAAGATCATTCTGAACATGTATGTTGAAATGAATAGGATACGTCTCATGGCGTAATTCAAAGAGCTTCTCTAGACACAAGCGATATTAACAAACATGAAAAATATAGTGTTAATTGTTGTAACTGGTGTTGTAATAATGCGTGTATACTTTGCCAGTGGGCAGGGGATTACGGAGTGTGTATATGACCATGGAAGCTGTTCATGTGAGACAAACTTAGGAAGAATTGACCTGAGTCGGGCAGGAAAGAGTACACCGTAAGTTGTCAATGAATATTACCATGATAATTGTTATGACATCATTGTGTTCAAATCATTGTTATAATAATCACAGATGAAGCAGTAAACATTGTCAGTGTAGTAACTGTAAAATAAGAAAACAAACTAAGAGTGCATATATAAAATGTTTATGTTTTCTTCTGCTGCACCCGGTTTTATGTTCGTTACAATTAGCAGGATGTGGTCCGGAGAACAGAATACGACACAAAGTGGCTTACAGTTGAGCTGAGCTGTGTTTTTCGGTCCGACACATCCGACTTCAGCATATTTTGGTACCACATTGTCATTCTACGGAACATGGTAACCAAACTTAAACCTTCTTAGTAGTTTCTTACGTCATGCTTGACATTTCAAAGTGTTACAATTCTTTGACACCTCCACCATTCCTTTGGCGCTGGCAACAAGCACTGAGATTATATATTATATTCTTGTAAAGATTTCATCAAAGGATTATGCCTGTATACTTTGCATCCAAAATATCTCAATTTTTAAGATAGTTTCTCGTCCGTGTGTTGCCGGGGCCCGAAAAGGGAGCAAAGAATAGCAATACTGTTTACCTTCCACACATCTCGTAAAAGGCGATTAAGGAGGTTATGGGATGCAGTTGGCTGTCCCATCCCATATAAATGGTCAGTGATCCAAAGCCATGCTGAAGTCGGATGTGTCAGGCTGAAAGGAGCAGAAATCGCAGCAATGCTGTAAACCATGAAACAACGCATTCCGTTCTCTGGACTACATCCTGCTAATCTGCAGAAGTTTGAGAACGAACGAGGAGTTTTTTGTACTCTAGATCCGTGGCACATTGTCACATCTTTAGTGATGCTTATTGTCATAGAGAACAGCTTGCAGGCTTTTACCATGTTGTCAATTTGGGACTGCAAGGTGGACTCACTGTGTGCCCCTAGTGCAGCATTATCAGCAGCGATAGGTTATCTGATGAGTATTTCTGATGAATATGATGTTTTCATCTTTGCTCAGTGATACGTTAAGTTGCAGAGTGCTCCATCGTAACGGGTGCGAATAAAAACGTCACCTGTTGCTATCTGCAAGAGCATTTTCAGAAGCGATGCGAAGAAGATTCCGAAAAGAATGAAGGCAATAATGCACAATTTCTTTACTTCAGTCTTTTCTGCAAAGCTATCAAATGTATTGCCCCCGAACCTCGTTTGCGCACATGACTTCATGAAAGGAAGTAATCAAGTCTATAGTTGGTTCCAAAATTCATGCTACTCAGTTGGTATTATGTTTCTCCAAAACTACTTGTTAGATCGATTCATCTTTTGGATCCAACTTGAATTTCTCCATGACCCTATGAAACTATATTTTGCCCTTTAAAAATTTAACTGGATTAAAACATGTTCTCTGTAAATTATACATTTTTAGGCTTTGTGAATGTATGTAATTTTTCAATTATCTTTACAGCATTACACACGAGTTTTTCGACAGTCCCGGTTGATGAGAGGAAATACGTCATATTTGTTTATTAGTTTTTTCTAGGGCTGGTACTGATTACAATTTTCTTGTTCGATTAATCGGAACACAATTTAATCGATTAATCGATTAATGTAGATTAATTATAACGCAATTATAGGTCCAACTATTTGTATCTGATCTGCAACAATCCATGACGTAACTTCACAGTTCAGACAAAAGTGTCGTAAATTCAAACTGTAGCACTGACGTAGATGGTTGTGTTTACGTCTGCACGTCTAAATAAATAATAATAATAACACGCTGGAAAAATACGTAAGTAACAAACAAAAATTATTAAGAAACTGAAAAAAATATTTAAAATAATTTCTTAAATTTTAATCGATCAAATTCATTTTAATCGATTACAATTTTAAACTTTAATCGATTAATTATCGTCGACTTCAATGGACGAATAACACTAAAGTTCTGGATTGTCATTTGCATAAGACCCTCAGGCTGAATCTGGGAGGTTATTACTGCTGCTTCGCTAACTAATCTTGAATCAATGGAGTTGGTTAAGAACAAGTTGCTACATAAACCAGTGAGATAAACTTTGACCATAACCAAAAAGCCATGAAGCGATAACCAAAAGCTCTAGAAAACTCAGGTCCGATTGAAGTAATTTAAAAAAAAATGTTTATGAAATTCATTAATATATTAATAATTAAAATAAATGTAAATATATTGGTTATAAATAAGTGGTTGATATTTTATGTAACTGCTATTGAATTTAGTTTAATTTTTTCACATTTTGATAATTTTAATTATTAGTGACAATAGTGCCAAGTTTATTTGCATTAAAATACAGATTTACACATTACCCTCTACTTTAGGCAAAACGATTTATAATTACATACTTCATGAACAGGGCTATAACCATAGTAATGAACATTGTACTTGTTGTCTCTCTTTGCTTTTACAATAAATTATATTGTGTATGTTGTCTTTCTGTGACCCCTAAAATTGTACTCAGTTACATTAGGTAAAGCTAGGAACAGGGTAATGCAGTTTTGTAAACCCACTGGAAACACACATAATATAACACACAAATTGACATTCGACCAAAAAATCTTCATGAAGACAAAAATTGAATATACACAACAGAAAACGACAGGTATGACACTATAGACGTTCATATGGGCAAGGTAACTTGTCTGTAATGTGGGGATGAACCTGAAGAGTAGTAACTAGGCCACTGGAGACACCACACGGAAAAGGAATATACAAAAATAGCTACATATAATATTCGAGCGCGGTACATTGGCCGTCACAGACGCTCACTGTACCACGCCGCCGCAGAGCCGGTATACTTTTCTAATCACTATTCTAACGACTATTCTAAATAGTCAGACATCATCCCAAAAGAAGTAGATATTCCATCGCTATGCTCTGAAGGTAGGTCCCATGGCATCTGCCGTCGGTGCAACTATTAGGTGGGATGGCCAGTTTCCTTCCTTGCTGTCTGTACCTACCCTAACTCATGCGCCATGTTTACAGATTTACAGCTGAGTCGACTGGAGGAGTGGAGACATCACAACCCGTATTTTTGTGTCCGGACGTGGTTTCGATCTTAGCACGCTGTAACTCGATGATAGCCAGCAAGCTCACTATCGACTAGGCTACCGCGCTCCTGTAGATTTTAGTAATTTCTACTGTTATGTAAGAAGAACATTGGATAACAAATTATATATAACAAAAGAATATCCGGATATAGCGCCAACGATATCCCAAGGAAACGATGGATATAACACATTGTAATAAACTTGAACAAAATTTCTTTGGCGTAATGCCAATGTGGAATGTGTCGTTCCGTTGGCGCAAATAAAACGGTGATAAAACGCATTTACGTTTTCTGGATCTGTTAAAAATCGCGTAGATAATTGGCCTACCATAAGAGATACAGTGGGAGTTTGAGTAGTAGCGAAAAAAATTATTCAAAAACATCTGCGAAACGCAAATTGCAGTTAGGACGGCCTTCATTCAATAGATCAGTGCTACTATCCCAAAGGGCATATGGCTTTCAATAAAGTAAAGAGTGGAAGGAAAAGAGTAGACCAGCGAAAATCCTGAATTGATAAAATCAAGGAATTGTATGGGCGTGATTTTCCTACACTCATCCGAATGACTGAGGGTAAAGATGTCTAAAAAAATTTCTGTGCTGATTTCTCCAGTGTGACACCACTGCGACCCTTTAGGATTATGAGGGGTGGGAGGGAGGGATGTGTCTTTTATTATTATTATAGCTTCCAGAGAAGTTATACTCAGTATCCTATTATATTATATTGTTGGTAGGTAAATATATAGAAGTCCAAATATATACATCAAACATACATATATTTCATACACTACAGCAAGGCCTCCAATAGAGTCCAAGACGAAAAATTATTTGAATGTCTCCAAGAAATGGACTTTGATGAGAAATACATCAGACGGATTAGAAAAATATATATTGGGAATAAATAGCAACAGTTATGTACGAAAGTAATTGCTAAATTGGAGAAATAAAACGAGGAAAAAGACAAGGGGGTATTTTATCACTGTTAAAATATACACAGAAAATTGTTGTCAAGAATGATCAAGACAAAATTTGTATGTTAAGCATTAGGTCACATAGATATTTGTATTTTCTGAGTCCAGAAGCAATACATCATCATCAGGTGACATATTCTTTCCAATACGTAGTCTTCCCTATGAAACTCTCGAATTCTCCGCGGTCTTGAGCAAGTTGTCCTGCCTCTTCTAGTGAGACGCTCTGGCATTCTTGAATGTCTTTTGTCCAACGGCGTCTTTGGAGACCTTTGCGCCTGTTGCCTTCTATCATCCCCTCCAGTAACACTCCCTGCCGTTGTGTCTCTTAATATGACCAAAAAACCTAGCCTTTTTCTATAATGTGGTGTTCAGAAGTCAGCCTTCCTGGACATTAATTGTTATTAACACCGCTTGGTTTGTTTTCCTTGCTGTACATGGTATTTTCAAAATTCTTCTATAGTACTTTAATTCTAGTGATATTATTCTCTTGGCCACTGTTTTATTTAGTGTACAGTTTCACATCCATATGTCGCCACAGGAAACACATATGTTCGTAGTAAACACAACTTGGTTTTTATGTTAGTACTCTGCCATAGTTTCTTTAGGTGTTTTAATTTTGACAGCGCTATTGTTGTTCTTCTCTTAATCTCAACCGCGCAGTCAACCGCATTGTTTATATATTAATTCTTAAATAATCAAAATGTGTGACTTCTTCTAAATTGTATCCATATAAAATTTCATGGTACTATACTCCTGAAGTTTGCCGTTGCTTTCAGGAGGAACATTCAATTTAAACTGAGACCGAGGAAAACGCATACATTGTCACTCAACATTTTGACCGTAAGCAATATACATAGTGATTAAAAGTGTCATCCTGGTGTGCCAGCAAGAACAGCTTGGTGGGTTGGATGTGACGGGCTGTATTTTGTACACATTTGATCTAAGAGTACCAATTAAGCAGGTAACTTGTACGTAGGAACATTCCTGATCATCTTTATGAAGTTAGTTTTGTCGATGCTAACTAGTGTACATCAGTGACTAGAGAGTCAGCTGGGAATTAATTTAATCTTTGAAGATCGTAATGACATGATTACCTGAACTACGACCTCCATTATATTTGAAAGGCAACAGTTCTGATATTAAAAACAGTTGTATTAACATCCACGGTTGAAAAGATCGTGTATCACCATATGGGTATTTTTTTTTATTTAATTAAGAAAATTATCCATATACTTTGGACATCTTGCAGGAATCCGTTTTACACGAAACCAACGAAACGTTTCAATCACCAGCATGTATCATGTACGAGTATTATGTTGTGATAAATTAGTTATTTGACAAAATATGTTTAAGCAAATGTTATGTTCTGCTTGTAGCATATGCATACAAAATAAATGAATATTTCAAACATTTGTGTTTCCATAGGTACAATGTTTCAAATACAATTTCATTGGATCTGTACTATTGGGAGCCTTGCAAGGATTTCACTATTGAAACTACGACAGCTGGGGTATGACAAGCTGACGGACGAACGATAAGACAAATAACATACAATATGGTAGGATATACACGTTAGGATGCAAAAGACCATGACAATATAACATCTAAAAATATAGACATGTAAAGTTCACTAAAACATTAGACAGATACGTGTACCTCTAAAAGACTAGAAAATATACAAAGCTTAATGAAACACTTAACAAATATATGTGAACCTCTAAACAACAAAACAGATATGTGAAACTCAAACATTTGAAGTATACGTGAAACTCTCTAAAGCGTATACGTGAAGCTCGTTGCACGGAGACAACACACTACGAAAATTTTAAAAAGAACACTCAACCAACACCAAACATGAACCTACACCCTGAGGGATTTACTGAAGTGGGGATCTGACCATCAACCGCCACACCCTGAGAGATTTACTGAAGTGGAGATCAGAAAGTCTATGGATATGTCCGGTGTGGGAATACGATAAACAATGGACATAAACTTAAACCTAAACATTCCTCTACTACACTAGAAATGCTAAGTTTACAGAAATGATATATCGGATATTAGTTTGTAGTCGCCCGTGTGTTGCCAGATCTCGAAAGGGGAGTAAAGAGTAATAACACTGGTTACCTTCCATGCATGGCGTAAGATGTGGCTAAGGAGATTATGGGATGATTTGGCCAAATAGGATCAAAGTGAACCAGAAGCCATGTTGAAGTCGTATGTGTCAGGCAGAAAGGCGCTGATATTGCAGCTAATATGTAAACTATGTCACATTGAATTCCGCTGTCCGGACCAAATTCTGCTAATCTGTAGGAGTTTGAGAATGAACGCAGAGGAAGAACAAGTCTGTAGTTGGAGAAGTGATGATAGACGGGACATTTAATATGTAGTCAGGGAGTCAGCGATGGAGCGGACACTTTTATAGATTGTAGTCGGAGAGTTGACAGAGAGGACATTCTTCTGTAGGCTTAGAATTGGTGATTGGGTGGGGGGGGGCATTAATCAGTACTAGGAGAATTCGTGATGGGGAGGACATTAATCTTTAGTCGGAGAATTGGTGATGGGGAGGACATTAATCTTTAGTCGGAGAGTTGGTGATGGGGAGGACATTAATCTTCAGTCGGGGAGTTGGTGATGGGGAGGACATTAATCTTTAGTCGGAGAGTTGGTGATGGGGAGGACATTCTTCTGTAGGCTTAGAATTGGTGATTGGGTGAGGGGGCATTAATCAGTACTAGGAGAATTGGTGATGGGGAGGACATTAATCTTTACTCGGAGAGTTGGTGATGGAGCGGACATAAGGCTGTAGTTAGATAATTTATTATAGAGCATACCTTAGTATGTAGTCGGAGAGTTGATGATGTCGCAGACAATAGCATGTTCTTAGAGAGCTGGTGATGGAAAGGACATTAGTATGTAGTCGGAGAGTTGGTGATATGGCAGACATTAGTATTCAGTCGGAGAGTTGATGATTGAGCAGACACTAGTATGTATGTAGTCGGAGAGTTGGTGATGTGGAAGACAATAGCATGTTGTTGGAGAGCTGGTGATGTAAAGGACATTGGCCTCCGGTTGGAGAATTGTTGATGGAATAAACCTGTGCATCTATCGGAGAGTTGAACAGTTGGTGATGTAGGGGACATTAGTCTGTAAACATTTTGAGAGATAATATAATTAAGCTGTAGTTTAGAAAATTCGTGATTGAATGTAAGTATAAGTAGAGTTCAGAACCTGTGACACAGAGTAAGACGTGTGTCTTACTAGCGAATACCTGATTTGCACGAAATTCGACATCTACTGGAGGAGACTGAACACTTATAGTTTGCTCGGAATGAGATGACTTTGGTTTATAACGAATAAACAATAACCAATCCTATTGTTCGCAGCAAAATAAAATGCGCGCTTGGATGGAGCAAACTGATCAGCAAGATAAGCACTTAGGCATACAAATATTGATAGGCAATTAAGCATATATATATATATATATATATATATATTCTAGATTCTTGGAAACAGCGTCATTAGACCAGAAAGATTAGAACACAGCGCCATTGCACATGGGGCATTCCCATAAGTGTTCCTCTCTTTTTTTTTCAGCAGCCACACAAGAGTCTCAACACAGTCAAAGTCCCATTCAGACGTTGATTATGTAATCGTCCGATCTTTCAAGAGAGAACACACTTTTCCTCACCACTAGTTGCCCCCATTTCTGTCAATCTTTGCATGTGCACGTTATTATCTTCAGTGTCGTCGTCTTCACTCTGAATAAAATCAATGACTGCACTTTCTAGGTGGTCCCTATCTCTTTAAACACTACGCATACAACCACATCATTGCTCGTCAACGAATCTGGTCTTTCGTTGTCTCTGACCCCTGCATGGTCATGACAGTATATCCATGTAACACTTTGGACAACCTAGTTGTTTAGTAGCGCGACCCATTTCTTTCTTAACATGCGCCTTTCTATTTTACGCAACATGCCCTGGGAGTCTTATTTATATCATCTTGTCACTTGACATTTCAGCCAACATGCTCTGGGAGTCTTATAATATCATCTTGTCACTTGACATTTCAGCCAACATGCTCGATGTTGTAGTGGAATGGACAGACGATTTCCCATGCACTTTCCTGCCATTGCCCTAGGTAACAACACTCCATCCGCACATTCCTCTGAAGAGAAATCATTTTGTTGAGAAATCTCTGTCATTTATGTATATGATTATGTCATGCGGCTATTAGTGCAACTTGACAAGTTCTTACACCGTCATCTCTGTCTTGATGCCAATCCATTCCGTACACACTTTTCCCAGTTGTATTACTACATTCGTCAGATAGCTTTTATCTTTATCAGCAGTAACACATTCACTGCCTTCTCCTACTTCTTATAATTGACATACTTTGAGCAACGTATCTTCTGCTTCTGTTATCCATGTATTTTTAATTTGATTAGTTTTCCCTTTGTTTCATCTAGACCAGGGGGTCGGCAACCTTTTGTTAACTGTGTGCCAACTTAAGGTTTCAAATTATTCAGAGTGCCAACATCACATATCATTTTATACTAAGTCGAGGCCAATATTCTTATTTTACCAATATATTTTATTTTTATATTTTAATTAATTAATATATAGTGATATTCAATAATATGTAAAGTTGTAAACAACATTAAAAGAAATAGAGTTTCTTGAAAGATTAAAAAAACAAAACTTTTTCATTATTAATGGAGCCTTGCCCTTGCATGGTCTTGGCCAGTTGCTCAATATCGACAACATACTTTGTCACTTTGAGTTTGACACAATTTTCTGAATATTCAGGCGTTAGGCGACTATGCTGTGGATTAGATTTAGGCAGATAAATACTGCTAATCGATTTATAATCAACTTTATACAGGAAACGTGAAGAGTCTGTGTGCCATTTGAAATTGCTTGGCGTGCCAAGTGTGGCACATGTGCCAATAGGTTGCCGACCCCTGATCTAGACGATGGTGTGAGGGGTATCGGTCGTTTTGGCTACAGTAAGGTGTGCCCTTACCTACGCCACTTGATGCCCTACCGTATTATTGGGCATACTCAAAACAGAAATATCATGACTGTGGTGGGTTTATCTTTACTAAATCCTAGCACTGCCCTCATAGCATTATATAGATTATTTCCAATTTATTTATTTGTGACTGTGACAATGTGTGAGCATATGGAGACCATAGTCTGTTCAAGATAACATAATACTGGTGTTTGTAGCGACAGAAAATGTGACCATTGCTGTATATCTACAGTTGCCATAAATTTGATAGCACTTATCATCCCTCTCTTTGCTTTCTGAAGGAAGTTGTCAATATGTTTGATGGGTGAGAGACCTATATATATATATATATATATATATATATATATATATATATATATATATATATATATATATATATATATATATATATATATATATATATATATATATATGCATATTAGGACTTGTTTATGTGAGTTTAAGGTCCCTTTTTCCATTTTGTTAAACTTTTGCCATCTGTGTGACTTTCAGGCAATTCAAAGAGCAACTACAGGCATATACTGGTCTATGGGAACTCATAGCAAGGCATTCTCGGATGTTTTAGATGGTTATGCCAGGTTTAACATGAATGGAGGCGACAAGTTAAGGTGTGGTATATTATTATTCTTTCTTAATAGAAAACGTTCTCCTACTATATCCACACAATGAAGGAAATATTTCAGAATTTGCTACAAGGGCGATTTACACGAAGTTGTTTTATACATCAGGTCAAACGTTGAGGTAGATATTATTTTGATTACATATACTTCAAGAGTGTTCTGAGCATGAAACGCTGAGGCAGACATATTGGCCAGAGGAAACAACACTGGAATCAAAGCTCTATGGGACACTGTATGAACTACAAAAGACAGTGAGTTTTATTCAGGAGACAGAATTACAGATATAGACATGTTTCAAGTAAAAGAAAGAAGAATAAAAATACAGCAGCCCAATGTCGTCTTCTCATAGTCCATGTCGTGTGATGTTGATTATCTGGTTTTTCCAGTCTTCTATTTCGTGAACTGTGAAACATTTTCGATCAGAAGAAGAAATCTACTATAAAGGTACATATTATAACTAATATATCTTGAAAGAATGCTCTCATCATAACAGACAATAACAGGTCATCTTGCGGACCCAGTATTAGCAGATTACCAAGATTCTAAAAGTACCTCCTCGTGGTGCACCATGGAAACAGAAATACAGCTGCTCTTGCTGTATTCCTGGCCTAAACTTTTTGGCTCGTTTTCGTGGATGTTGTAGATGGAAAGAGAATTTCCTGCATAGTGACAGGAAATATCTCCGAAACCTCTACACCATCACTTTCAACATCACTATCGGAACACAGTGATGCAAGGCATCTGTGCATTCCGCTTCGGTCGGCTTAAAAAGCAGAGACATTGGAGGGGCGACCAATGCCAATGTCCCTAACATATGGTGATCTTACGAGTACACACGGAATCTGGAAAAGGCAACACACTTTAGAGAACAGCTTAGTGTACGTGAATCAATTCAGCTATCAGTGTCAACAAATCTACAATAGTCCAGCACGAGAACGAGTGGCGAAAGTGCTGTTCATGCTCGAGAACACACAGAAGCCAAATGTTGCACCATAATTGACCCCATTCAACGTAGGAGTCATGACTCAGGTATTGGATACGCCAACTTGAACATGCACTCCTTGGTATGGAAAAACCTTTGAATACAACTCCCCATTGCACATATGACAGACATTGAACAAATGTCGGGGAGAACATTGTTCAAATATCTGACCGAAGCAGTGTTGATACTCTAACTCTGGACACTAAAACGTAGTGGGGAGGGGGGCCGCAAGTCTCTAACGTCACTGCAAACCTAGCCAAACTCGACTGTTGGCCGCTGCCTGCGGCTCATACAGAGAGTATTGTGATCAGTAGTCAGGGGTCCACTGCAAAGCTCCTCGTCATAGATTCGTATTTTACCTACTTCTTTGGGTAATATACTAAATGGCGAAGCGTCAAAATACACAGACCGCGCCTGGCGATGGATTGGAAGGCCATATCAAGCGGACGATGTGAGTGCGCGAGAAATGCACAGGTCAAATCCCAGACCTCCGACGTATTTGGCAAAGCAGCACCTCGTCTAGGATAGTGTTATCAATCCTGAGTTTAATTCGACCGTCACCGTTATCCAGTACTGCTCATACGGAAGAAATTAGGTCTGGGACCTACGAACACAAATGGTGGTAATGAAATGGTCTTCATACACGAGGAACAGCTTGCTGGCTGCGAAGCGCCTCGTCTGAGAAAAGACAAACAATGGGTGACCCAAGCAAACTATCAGCTCGTCTCGTGACATATACCCTTTCTATGTATAAGACTCATTCAATAGACATTGCACTAAGCTGAAAGCTGAAGCCTCCTGGGTATGAAGGAAATCTTGGAGAAACCTCCCCACTGCATATATGAAGTAAGAGCTAATCGCTCGCAATTCCTGGGGTTCGCGAAGAAGAGGTCACAATAACAAGAATAATTGTGTTTGCGTCTTTCTCGTCTTTCATCCATATAGTTAAACATATTGTTTCTGAAAAATGTTGCCCCCGCACGTAGGTCATGCCTCTAGACATTCCGAGTTTCGGTCGTTTTCTCAGATTTTAGGGTCTATGAAGATATCTTTAATTGATGATTTGGAGAGATACCTCAGAATTTGTTTTACCGCAGAGGTGCCGGCCTTTAACCATTTCTTGGAATAGTACTTGTTTTGGGATAAAGAAGGTTGGCACTCTGTGGACAAGACCGAGTTGAGGCAATGTTTTTAATTATGTGTTTCCATGGCAGATTGTAACAGTGCGGCGTAATATTTCCATGTTGGCTATTTTGCCGTGCTATTTAATGTTTACAATTTTGCGGGATCTTACAGGAAGGGTGTTTAGTCTCCTCTCGTGTTTTCTGTAGGTAGTCCATGTTTTGTTTCGTATCCTTAGTATAGTGTGCTCAGCAGGCATGCTTAAATCTTCTGATTTCTTTTCAGTTTAAGTTTTACTATTTTCCAAGCTTGTTTTGACAATCTGCCTAAAAACTGGTAGCTGCTTTCCTTATGTGTGCGTTGATCTCGTTGACTAGGGAATGGGTGGATGTAATTGTGGATCCTAGGTAATAACAATTTTCAATTTGCTGTGTATGATGATTGTTTACAATGATGTTTGTTGGTATTGTAGATCCTTGACGTAGTACCACTGTTTTTGTGATACTTATTGTAATAAAAAAAACTGTTAGCAGGTCGTTGTCATGTTGTTAATGCAAGGTGGACACTGTGTGCCACTAGTGCAGCATAATCAGCGGAGAGAAATAGTCTGATGAGTATTTCTGATGTTTTCGTCTTTGTTCTGTGACATTCTAAGTTGAAGAGTAGCCCATCATAACGGGTGCGGGTGTAAACGTGATTGAGCGGATGTAATTACTATGATTGTAAGATTATGATAAAAGCATAATTTAAGTAAAAGTGGAAGCAGTTGCACACACCTGCAGAACCAAATAGCCACTACCACCAAAATTTACGCAAAGAATAAACCATTATCTTCAGTTTATGAACTGGTCACAATAGACTGAGAAGTCGCATGTCCAGAAAGCTCAACTTTTCGAGACAGACTTGTACAACTGTGGACTGAGCCCAGAGGCTGCAGAACAGATTCTTCTTGCATGTCAACTCTATCAAGAAAAGAGGGAGATAATATGGTCTACTGAGATGACACTACTTTCAAACGTGAGGGGGTTATATTGAAGATTGATGCGAATTACACAGTTCATTGAAACAATTGGTACCGTAATCTTATAACTGACTGAAAAATGATGGTGAAGAAAGAACAAAATTGACGGATTTCATGAAAGATCTAACGAATATTTGGAGACATAATGAGGACATATCGAAGGTTAAAAATAAATGGAAATGTTTTGTCTATAGCTTTTTTTACATCAGGACTTGTTAATATCCAACAAGACGCAAGGATCTGCAAACATCCAACAGGATACGATGGCTTGCTAACATTCAATGGCCAAGAGGACTTTCTAACATTCAATGCGATTTTATATCTTATAAAATGATGCTGTCATCAACTCAGTATTATTTGGTTGTAATAATTGTCTAGGCAATATACTCAGTTTTTCCATTGCTTTCTAAACGGCCCGGATGCACATAGTATGCTGCGGGATTGTACCCAGCATCTTGGTCGTCACAAATGCACCTCTGTAGCTCTCAGTCACAGAGCCGGAGATGCTAAGATAACAAGATGCTAAGATCTTAACTATTAATTAGAAATTAATTCCTTGCTAAGAAAGGTTGTGAAATCATAGCAAACTATTTTAAAGCTGTCGTTGTTACTTTTAAACAATCTATAGGAACTAGTACTGCCTGAATGTCTCACTAGTGGCACACCAGACGAACCACAAAGAAACAGCGAACCTTTGTAGATGACATTTTTTTCTTCTGAGTTCGTTCTCAAACTCGTACATATTACCACGGTGAAGCCCAGAGAACGGAATGCGTTGCATCATGGTTTACAGCTTAGCTGCTTTATTTACACCTTATGTCCTAATACATCCGACTTCAGCATGTCTTCTGGGTCACTTTGACCCTATGTGGAATGGAACAGTTAACTCCACCTATAAACCTCTTTAGTTGCCTCTTACGACATGCATGGAAGGTAAACAGTGTCGCAATTTTTGTCTCCCTTTCAGGGCCCCATCAATGCACGTGACCAATGAGCCATACTTATATAGTGAAACCTTCCTCTCCTGGAAACTCTATAGCACTTCATATGCACAATAGCAAGTTTACAGTTTTCAAGTAGGATGTATATCCTCGAAGTATTGCTCACCAGTGAGAAACTGGAGTCTTCTAGGAATGAGATAAAGCTACAGAGATAAACACAACGCACAGAAAATTGCACATACAAGAGCTCTATTTCTCGGAATTTACGAGATACAAAAACGTAAAATGTATTAAATCTTAACATTGAACCTCTTTGATATAAAAGGAAAGTCAGATAATAATTAATATTACTTAGACCGTTAACCCGTCACGGTCGTAAGGGAGCCATATTGGAAACACCAGCACAAAAAACCCTCCAAACATCACTGTCCTCAGCCATCCGGAGGATTATAGAAAAATCTTGCCCAGACAATTCCTTGACGTTGTTAATTCAGGGTTGGCTTTGTCCGTCTCTTCTTTTCCCCTCCACTATTCCTTGTACAATAGTTTTAGAAAGTGAATCGTATCTTGTTACATTTCCAAGCCAAACAAATTTAAGTCGTTTCATCACTTCTAAAAGCGGTTCTTGATAACCTGCAAGTTTGTTTATCTGCTGCCGGACGATCAATAATAAAAATGTTGTTTAAATTCTTCAGATCGACCTTCGTAAAATGTGTTTGTGGATCCGGGGATAATATTGTTTTTGAGAATGAGAACCCCAAGCTGAGTTACGTGAGTAGTATATTATTTTATAGTTTATTGTTTTAGTTTATGTGAGTATTTGGTTTTTTTCTACTCTGAGGAGTATGTGATGTACCAAGTTATGTGAATAATTCTTACAACTGACGGGAATTGAACCAGGTCTGTTCTAGCTTTGCAACACAAGTAAACAGGTTTTCCGTACTTGACCAACCACATCCTCAAAAAATATGTGGTCTCGTCAAGACTTTCAGCCTGTGTATTCGAGTCACTGAGAATTGACCAATCCAAACAATGACTATTACAAAATTAAGGAACATCCCGTACAAGTATTAAAAACCTGTTTACTTTACGGAAAACCTATTTACAAGATGACCTATTGGCCCTTGTGTACGAATATGCATGTTCTGTCTTTGTGTTCCTGAGGATAATTTAATACTTGTACGGGATGTTCGTTGATGTTGTAATAGTCCTTGTTTCGATTGGTCTGTTCTCAGTGACTCGAGTACACAGGCTGAAAGTCTTGACGAGACCACATCTTTTTTGAGGATGTGGTTGGTCAAGTACGCAAAACCTGTTTACTTGTGTTGCAAAGCTAGAACAGACCTGGTTCAATTCCCGTCAGTTGTAATAATTATTTTCATTTGTCCTCATGCTTCCTACTTGAGTTTACAAGTTATGTGAGTATGTTATCTAACGGCGACACAACGCATTTCCATTCTCTGGACTACATTCAACTGGAAATCTTGTGGGACGATTGTCTTGAAACAAGAGAAATCCAACTGGAGCTTGAGAATGACCGCTGAAGAAGAAGAAGAAGAAGAAGAAGAAACATTCATCTGGAACCTAAAAAGGTTTGGAATACTCTTAGAAAAGAATGCCATGAAAGTATCTGTCGGGAGCTGAAAGTAAAAACTTCACTCCCGGTATTGGAAAAAAGTGAAAAACGCGTACTTTTTTGAGGTTCCATCATCATCACCAACATCACCACCACCACCATCATCATTATCATTAATATCATCGTCATCGCTTTACACAAACTTAGTAAATTGTATACTACAGGTAAGTGTAGTTGCCGTACGTTCTGTGTTAAGTATTTAGTACACGCAGTGAATCACCATGTATGATAATTAATTGTCCTGACATTTTGTATAAATTTCCTCTTAGAACTTTGTACTGACTTCGAATGCTTGCTGTCCGCCGAGTGGTCTCAGTGTTGGAAGTATCATGGCTATCATGTAAGTTAGTATCATATCTATCACGTAAGTTAGTATCATGGCTATTACGTAAGTTAGTATCATGGCTATCACGTAAGTTAGTATCATGGCTATCACGTAAGTTAGTATCATGGCTATGACGTAAGTTAGTATCATGGCTATCACGTAAGTTAGTATCATGGCTATCACGTAAGTTAGTATCATGGCTATCACGTAAGTTAGTATCATGGCTATCACGTAAGTTAATATCATGGCTATCACGTAAGTAAGTATCATGGCTATCACGTAAGTTCACATATTTATTCATTTCAGCACGAAGAGACGACTAAAGAGGTATGCATATCTAATTCACTGTCTCTTCCAATAGACCCAAAGTGACCCAAAGACATGATGAAGTCGGATGTTTTATGTATAAATAAGCATATATCGCAGTCAAGTTGTAAACCACGACATAACGCACTTCGTTTTCTGGACTGCATCCTGCATACCAACAGGAGACTGAGAGCGAACGCAGAAGAAGAATCATTGCGAAATTTTGCGTGACAATATAAGGAATAATCAACTTCTAGTCATTATTTACTTAGAAATTAGATAATCAAAGAACGAGGCTTCATGGAGTTGAACATACAGGTTTCATTATACGATAAGAAAATGTAGAGTGTACTAGCGGCTAGTTAACTTCACACTGCCCAGAGCTATTAAAAAGTGGCTACTGATTAAGTTTTCTTTGGTTAGGCGTTTCAGAAGTATTCTTTGTTTGTTTAGCATAATGAGTATTATAAATGAAACAAGTATTAAGCTTATACGTATACAAAACAACAGCTGTTGATTTCGAGGCTGCCGGTATTTGTGGAAGAGGGGTTAGTAACTTCAGAAATTTCAACTCGACTGAAGTAGCTCTAGTTTCACAACGAAGATAAATTCCCCGTTTACATTGAATTGACTGTGCTACAAAATATGTATGTTGGACTAACTAGTTGAAACTAGTGTCTCTTCCAGGTGATGCAGAGGACCGAAGAGAAGCCAAGAATAGTGACACTGTTACCTGCAGGCATATCGTAAGAGGCGACTGAGCAGATTTGGCTGATGGAGATGTCTATCCAATCTAATATGGGGTCAAAGTGACTCAGAAATCATGCTGATATTGGATGTGCCAGATTGAAAGGCGCAGATATCGCAGACAGATAAGCCGTAAACCATAAAATAAAACATTCTGTCTTTACCACTCATCATCATCATCAAGTGCCGTCTCCGCAACGAAGGTTGGCTGCAACGTATCTCCAACATCTCCTGTCTCTGGTCTTGGTGGTGCACTCTGCTAGACTGTAACCTGTCCATCGTTGATGTTACTCTCCCACTTGTATCTCTGCCTACCTCTTGCTCGATTTCCTTTGACTTTACCCTCAAGTAAGGTCTTCAATAAGGTATCATGTCTTTTAATGTGTCCAAAGTATTTTATTTGCCTGATATTTATTTCTATTAGTTGTTCTTTCTTTATATTAAGAGCTTTTAGTGTATTTTCTTCTCTTTCCATGATGTTCTCCATATTCTTCTATATACCCACATCTCAAAGGCATCAATTTTGTCTTCTAATTGTTTATTTAGTGTCCATGTTTCTGAGCCATACATTAATATGAAATAGATGTAGCATTTTATAATTCTCATTTTTAACTTGTTTGTAATTTGTTTAGATATGAATAATTTCCTCATGTCATTGAAGGTACTTTTAGTCATTCCTATTCTCCCTTTAACGTCTGTTTCACATCTGCCATCATTTGTAACGATGTGTCCAAGATATTGATAATGTTTTACTTGTTGTAGTTTCTCTGCATGTATGTTTATGTTTACCCCCGGTTCTTCTGTGTCTTTGCTGATTATCTCTTTACGACTACATCATGCTAATCTGCAGCAGATGACGAAGAAATCAATGGATAATAAAGGATATGCAGTATTAATGTTATTGTTATGTTTTTGAAATTCGTTCGTGTTAGATTTTAAATTGAACTTTTGACCCATTGTTTTTACATTCCAGATTTTTCTCCTTGCTTGCTGTATATTTTGTGTTCGGGACACTCTTTCAAGTTTTTGTAAGGAAGGCACACGGACGAGACATAATACCAAATGTGGCATTATGGTTAGCATTGTTTGACCTTATAAAGGTAACATTTTGATGAACTTTAACTTTAACGGGAGATATGGTGAGATTAGCCGTGGATCTCTAAATTCAAGGATATAGTCATGGGCGTATAGATATAATAGCAAGGATTAACTACTGCTCTGCCTGTATGTTGATGGGCCAGAAAGGGGAGCAAAGAATAACATCACTCTTTACCTCCCATGAATATCGTACGAAGCTACTAAGGAGATTTTGGGGTGGTATTGGCTGTCCCACTCCATATACAGACACAGTGACCCAGAAGCAGTCATGCTGAAGTCGCATGTGTAAATCCTGAAAGGCTTAGCAGTCTCTTACGACAAACACGGAAGGTAAATAGTTTTGCTATTCTTTGTTCCCGTTTTGGAGCTTGGCAACGCCCTGGCGATTGGCTTATGTTGCATTGATAACAAATACATGTAATTGCTTGAATGTAGCAACGTGGGTAAAGGTAGAAAATATAGACACACAACCAGTGATAATATTAGATTTGAAACATTCAGAAAACAGGTATCGATAGATGACAAATGTTAAGATAAATATTCAAGAACGAAGGTGAAACTCCAAGAATAACATCTATTATGTAATCACGCAGAGATATCAGCGTTTAGGGACGGGAGATAATGATTATAGATCATCAAGGAAGTGGTTTAGAAACAGCGGATGATGATAGATCATGCAGGAATGGGTTTAGGAAAATGAGATGGAGATGATGATGATGACAGATCATAAAGAAGTGATTTAGAAACAGGAGATGATGATGACAGATCGCCAAGGAAGTGGTTTTGGAACGGGAGATCAACATGGAAGTTGTTTAGTAACTGGAGATCATCATCGAAGTGGTTTAGGAGCGGAAGATATTCTTCTTCTTCTTCTTCGTTCAGTCTCAAACTCCCCCTGGATATCTCTTGATTAGATTAGATTTTCAGAAGGATGTAGTCCAGAGAATGGAAATGCGTTGTGCCGCAGTTTTATTTGCGCCAATGGCCCGACACATCCGTCTTCGGAGGAGGAAGATATTCAAGGAAGTGGTTTAGGATCGGGAGATCATCAAGAGTGATTGTGTAACTGGAGACTTTCAGCTGCAGATTGATGTATCTCTGGCGTTATTTTTGCCGGGAAGTTTTTCAGAGTTTCTGCAACTCCTAGATAATTGTTTACTCACAGTGACTGTAGAATACAATACCATAAGCTAGACAGTCTTCTACACCCGTGGAGGCGCTGCAAGAAAGCCACTTCCTTGCAATCTAGAATCAAGCTGCAGATGAAAGGTTTGATTCCAGGCATCCCAACATTTTACTCATAGGTCTCCAGCAAGACTATTCATAATGGTGGTCATTTAGTGGAATAGGCGATCTAATACGCATCCTCCATAGTTGCCTCTATCAAGAAACATGGCAGATGGAGTAATACTATTTTTGACGTTCTGTTTGAAAACATGTAATACAGAAACGTTAGACATAGATCAAAGTAAAGCATTAGAGCGATATCATCGGATAATTGACTACAGAGTTAACAGTCTGAAATGATACCGGAACAAAGTTAATAAAAACGACGCAGAAAACATTCTTATAAAGTTCTAAAAATATTTCTATTTCATTTTATATTTTTCAGGTGGGGTTCATATTTACTTTCACTTGTGGAAAGCGCACAGGATATGGAAAACTATAATAGTCCAGTTAGGTATACATAAATTGGACCAAAAAAGCCTTTATTATTCCAAGCATAATTTATATAGAAAGTATGAACGAACTGCTAGCACTTCGGGCGAGAATACGTTTACGCACTCTCTTTCATGAAATACTGCACAAAGAACATAGGTTAAATATTATAGGATGTCTATTAAATCGATGTGTAGTGACGTTGCAACGATCCGAATTTAAAAAAAAATACTCACAATTCATACCACGCAGTGTTACCATCAATGTAAGTGAGTGCACAGTTACTTGATTGATACCAGGTACAAACGTGCATGTTCATTGCATTGTATTTGATGTGATCTTGACAAAAAAGCGTTTGTTCAGCGTTTATTCTGAAACTCTTACAGGATCATTCCTGTAGCAGTGCAATCGTTCTATTTCTAGTAGAATGTAGTCTAGAGATCAGAGATGCGTTGTTTCGCCGTTTGATTTGTGCCAATGGCAAAACACATCCGATTTCAGATGTACAGAAATTATAAAAACAAACTAATAAGTGGTTGTCTTCTTCTTCTCGTTCGCAGTTTGACATGTCTACACAGCAAGTCCGGTTTTATTAATAAAAGCTGCTGTATTTGAAAGCTCCTCAGTGCTCCCATACATCTCTCTGTGGATATCCATCTCTATGGGCCAGTGTTCTTTCCGTAACTGGGTTAGTATATTGCAGTCTTGCAGGATATGTTCGGCGGTCTGTGCTGCCTACCCACAAGGGCACAGAGATAATGGGACCAGTCTATTTAAGTGGCTGCTTAATCTGTTGTGTCCTGTTTTGAGGCGGAAGATAATAACCTGCGCTGCTCTGTCGAGATAGTGGTAATTGTCTTTTGGGTGGTCTACTTTTTTGATGGTTTTGATAAGGGTAATCTTTTCTTGGTAGTTGATTTCTTTGTCTTTTTCTTCCTGTGTTGTTCCATCCTTTGCCAGTCTGTCTGCCTCTTCATTTCCTGGTATGCCTCAGTTGGATGGTATCTACTGTAGTATTACCGTTCTTTGGATGCTCACTTCTCGTATGGCTTCCTTCAGGTCTGGCAGTTTATCATTTTCAAGGGTTTGTAAGACTGACATAGCATCAGTAAGAAATACCACATGTTGACATTAGCTTGTTGTGTTTTAATTATTTCTGCAA
>CM067298.1:48861222-48902161 GCA_034231615.1 Meghimatium bilineatum
TTCCCCATCGAGGCCAGAACCTTGAAGTGGTGATGGGGCTTAGTTCAGCCATCAGAGGCTGGAAACTAAGACTGGTCGGGCACTCCCACTCGAGCAGGACCATAGTCCGGCCCAAGTAAGCAGAGTGCTGAAGACGGAGGCAACCAGCCAAAAGGCGCACAGATAATCAGGTTGCCACGCATAAAACACAATGGAAACATGTCTGCATCTAATAAACGTTATGGTGCCTGCCCTGTGGCGGACGTTCAGGCAGGGACGGTGCCGGGCCCTATACCTCGAAAGGGCCCAACCTCAGTTACTGGAAGTCCTTCTCAATTGCCCCGAGGAGCCAGGAGGCAAGGGAATAGAGCTACTGGCCAAACAAACAAACGACCAATAAAAATAATGCACTGGAATGCTGAGGGTGTTAACAGTAAAAGAGATGGATACAGCAAAAAATTGGAACTTGAAAATGTCCTCAGTGAAGAACAAGTAAATATATGCTGTATCCAAGAAACACACCTCAGCAGCGACATAGCCTTCAAAATCAGAGGCTACCAGTGCTACCGATCTGACCGAAAAGACAGGCGAAAGGGTGGAATTCTGACACTAGTTAAAAACAATATCAGCGCATGTCAGCTGGAAGTATACATGGACGGGGCAGAATACCAGATGCTCCACCTAAAAACAGACAGTGCAGAATTCCATCTCCTGAACTACTACTGCCCAAATGATAAACCATTGGCACTAGACACAATTCCAGACAAAGAAAGGCTTATGGTGTGTGGTGACTTCAACAGCCACTCTCAGAGCTGGGGCTACGATCATATCGACAAGAGAGGTGAGGAACTTGAGAGCTGGCAGGATGAAAATAATCTCATTCTTATTAACCAGCCAGCAGACTCACCAACCTTCTACTCGAGAGCATGGCACACCACCTCTACACCAGACCTGGCATTCTACTCACCAGGCCTGGAATGGAACATCACACGTGTCGTTGGGGGTAGTGACCACAGACCAGTATTTCTGGAAATTCACAATGAATATACCAAGGACAGCAGCACGCTCACTAGGTGGAACTATAAGAGGGCAGACTGGAAAATGTACCAGCATTTAACCAGTGTTCTATCTAAGGACATGAACTTGGACAAAGACATCAATAGAGCAGTGAGTGAATTTAATAGATGTATACTACATGCTGCTAGTAAAACCATACCCAGGGGGGCACGCAAAAACTACAAACCCTACTGGAATGATGAACTGGAAAAGCTGCAAAATGAGATGGAAACATCTAGAAAGCAGGCCGAGAACAGACCTAGCCAAGAACATCACAACAAATATCAGCAAACAAAGGCTAAATTTCAAAGAGCCAAGTTACAAGCCAGACGGAGCAGCTGGAAAGAAAAAAACAGAGTCGCTGAACCTAGAAAGCGATACTAGGAAATTATGGAAACTTGTAAAACAACTAAATGATGAAGGTACAGGGAGAAATACCAAGATCACACTTTATAAAGATAGAAACATTTTAACAGGTAAACATGCAGCTGATTACTTTGCAGATTCCTTTGCAGAAGACAATAACGTCAAAGTCAGCCCAGACAAACAACAGGAGGTTCGAGAGAACCAGCAAAACATTGGACAAGGTGAACCTATACCTGAAGTCATGGAGGCACCAATCACAATGAGAGAACTGGAGCATGCAATATCCAAATTGAAAATGAAAAAGTCCCCTGGAGCTGATGGAGTGTCCAATGAAATGATTAGAAACCTGGGAAGTGCAGCAAGAGCAAAGCTACTGCAGATCTTTAACACAAGCTGGTCCACAGGTAATGTACCACAGGCGTGGAGAGAAGCAATAATGATACCACTCCTCAAATCAGGAAAAGATGGCAACACAGTCTCCAACTACAGGCCCATCAGCCTCACAAGCTGTCTATGTAAAACAATGGAACGCATTATCAATCTTAGGATGCAGTGGTACCTTGAAAGTGAAAACCTTCTGGTATCACAGCAAGCAGGTTTCAGACAGTGCTACTCTACTGAAGATCAGGCAACCTACCTCTCCCAAGAGATTGAGGATGCCTTCCAAGAAAAGAAACTGGTACTAGCAGCATGGATAGACCTCAGGAAAGCATTTGATAAGGTCTGGAAAGAAGGGCTCCTAAAGAAATTGCGAAATTGCAGGGTTAGCTCAAGAATGTACAAATGGGTAAAAGCATACCTGCATAATAGAAGAGCCAGGGTACAATTAGATGGTCGCAAGAGCAAGAAAGTTCTACTGCGTCATGGAGTCCCCCAGGGAGGAGTCCTGTCAACCACACTTTTCTTGGTTTACATCAATGACCTAGTTGCTGAACTACCTCACGGGATCAAAGTGGCAATGTATGCTGACGACCTGGTGATCTGGTGCACGGAAGAACATGCAACAGTGGCCACTAAACAAATACAAAGAGCTATCGACGCCCTAACCTTATGGGCTAATAGATGGTGCGTCAGCATTAACACAGATAAGTGCAGCACTACACTCTTTACCCTCTCACCAAAACAAAAAGCTGGTCATATCAAGATAGATGGAGAGCTCTTGAAAGAAGACAAACAACCCACATACCTCGGAGTTACTTTTGATAATAAGCTGACATGGAAGCAGCACATAAACAAAGCAACAACAAAAGCCAGGAGGAAGCTAGCTATCCTGAGAAAACTAAGTGGAACCACATGGGGAGCCAGTGGAAATATACTCAGTAAAGTTTACCAGCAAGGCATAAGACCACACCTGGAATACGGTTCAGCTGCGTGGTGTCCTGCATCAAACACCACATTACAAGATCTAGATAAAGTGCAAAACCAGGCACTTAGAATAATGTTGGGAGCAATGAAATCAACACCCATAGCAGAGATGCAGAAAATGGGAAGAATGCAAACACTTGGCGAACGCAGAGACACAAAAGTACTAATTCAAGCAGAAAAGTTTCAGTGTATGCCAAGTCATCCAATGAAGGAAAGATTCCAAAATCTAGCAATGGGACGACTGAAAAGGAGCAGCTTTATCCATCAAGCTAAACGACTCCGTAGACAACTTACAGACCTACCTGAAGTTGGCAGCCCCTTAAGGTCTGTACCAGAGCAAACCCCGTGGAGTGAAAGCCATGGAATGCCAATATACATTCAGACCCATGTGAAAGGAATACTAAGCGAGGACGAACAGAACAGTGTGCAGCGAATGACAATCACCCTCAGTTTCCTGGATGAGGAATATCCACAAGATATATGGGTCAGAGTGTACACAGATGGGTCAGCACAGAATGCTGTGAGGAATGGAGGTGCAGGTGTATATATAGAATATCCACACAAGCCTAGAGATACAATCAGAACACCGACAGGAAAATTCTGCAATAATTATGATGCAGAAATCCAGGCAATTAGTGTGGCAGCTAAAAAACTGCTGAACTCCAACTCTGACCTACAGCCTGTGGTATTCCTGACAGATGCAAGGTCAGTGCTTCAAGCTCTCCAGTCTGGAAAACTAACAGACTTAAAAAAACTACTTAGCGAATTGTCTTACCAGTATAGGGTAACCATGCAGTGGATACCCTCTCACTGTGGAATACCAGGAAATGAAAAAGCAGACCAACTGGCTAAGGAAGGTGCTGCCGAAGACCAACCAGATATACCAATCACCTACCATCAGAAAAAACAGATGATAAAGTCAATAAGAAAGCCACAAACACCAACACAAGATGACTATCACAATATGAACAGATCAGAACAAGTTATAATTCTACGTCTCAGAACAGGACACAACCGACTCCGCAGTCACATGTATACAAAGTTCAAAATTGGCAACACGGCCATGTGTACATGTGGACAGGCAGCACAGAGTGCCAAACATATACTTCAAGAGTGTTCTGAGCATGAAACGCTGAGGCAGACATATTGGCCAGAGGAAACAACACTGGAATCAAAACTCTATGGGACACTGTATGAACTACAAAAGACAGTGAGTTTTATTAAGGAGACAGAATTACAGATATAGACATGTTTCAAGTGAACGAAAGAAGAAGAAGAAGAAGCAGCATCTTCCGTAGCCAGTTAGGCTGTTTTTTATTTCCTGGTATTCCACAATAAGAGGGTATCCACTGCATGGTTACCATATATTGGTAAGACAGTTTATTAAGAAGTTTTTGTAATTCTGTTAGTTTTCCAGACTGGAGAGCTTGAAGCACTGACCTTGCATCTGTCACTAATACTACAAGCTGTGGGCAAGGGTTGGAATTCAGCAGTTTTTCAGATGTCAACCTAATTGTCTGGAATTCTGCATCATAATTATTGCAGAATTTTCCTGTTGGTGTTCTGATCGTATCTCTAGGCTTGTGTGGATATTTTATATAGACACTTGCACCTCCATTCCTCATTGAATTCTGTGCTGACCCATTTGTGTATATTTTGACGCATATATCTTGTGAAAATTGATCGTCCAGGAAACTGAGGGTGACTGCCCTTCTCTGCACACTGTTGTGTTCGTTCTCGTTTAGTATTCCTTTCACGTGGGTCAGAATGTATATTGGTATTCCATACCTTTCACTCCAATGGGTTTGTTATGGTACAGACCTTAAGGGGCTGTCAGCTTCAGGTAGGTCTGTAAGTTGTCTGCGGAGTCGTTTAGCTTGGTGGATAAAGCTGCTTCTTTTCAGGCACCCCATTGCTAGATTTTGGAATTTTTCCTTCATTGGATGACGTGACACACACTGAAACGTTTCTGCTTGTATTAGTACATTTGTGTCTCTGCGTTCGCCAAGTGTTTGAATTCTTCCCATTATCTGCATCTCTACTATGGGTGTTGATTTGATTGCTCCCAGCATTATCCTAAACGCCTTGTTTTGCACTTTATCTAGATCTTGTAATACGGTGTTTGATGCAGGACACCACGCAGCTGAACCATATTCCAGGTGTGATCTTATGCCTTGCTGGTAAACTTTACTGAGTATATTCCCACTGGCTCCCAATGTGGTTCCACTTAGTTTTCTCAGGATAGTTAACTTCCTCCTGGCTTTTGTTTTAGCTTTGTTTATATATCACTAAATGTGAGAACAACGGTAACAGAACACTACAAAAAGAGCAATCTTATAGAAGCGAATCATGGAAACAAACAAACACGAAGTAAACTTTACTCCACAGAAATGAATATTGTTCTACAGTAGAATATATATTGAGAATGCAATGGAAAGTTTGAAAAATAAACTAACTGAGAGTGAATAAAAGTGAAAGATAGTTACTAACCAGCATCAGAAAGAAATAATATATATTTCCAACATTTTTAGACACATGATGAGATGGTAATTGGAATACAACATAACAACTGATACAATGATAGAAAAAGAGAAAGAGAACACCAGAAAAAGATGATTTTAATGTTATGGCATGGTAGAGTGTCATCAGTAGAGTTGATATGCAGTAATTCTGACATAATGTTGTGGTGATCAATTATCACATTTGTCACACGACACGACACATGATGATGATGGTAATGATGATATCATATTCCAACAAATTTTACAATATATTAATTAGATGTTTTTGTTGAATCGACAGACTTTCAGATTACTACCATTAATTTCAAAACAATTAAGAGTTCTGTATAATGAGAACCTAGCACACGAAATATCCCATATTATTGTCATTCTCTCCACACACATAGTGATCAAGGATCGCTTCGAAGTTTGTTTTATAGAATTACCTTGAATGTGCTTCGAAGTTTGTTTTATAGAATTACCTTGAATGTTCTTCGAAGTTTGTTTTATAGAATTACCTTGAATGTGCTTCGAAGTTTGTTTTATAGAATTACCTGGAATGTGCTTCGAAGTTTGTTTTATAGAATTACCTTGAATGTTCTTCGAAGTTTGTTTTATAGAATTACCTTGAATGTGCTTCGAAGTTTGTTTTATAGAATTACCTTGAATGTTCTTCGAAGTTTGTTTTATAGAATTACCTTGAATGTGCTTCGAAGTTTGTTTTATAGAATTACCTTGAATGTGCTTCGAAGTTTGTTTTATAGAATTACCTTGAATGTGCTTCGAAGTTTGTTTTATAGAATTACCTTGAATGTGCTTCGAAGTTTGTTTTATAGAATTACCTTGAATGTTCTTCGAAGTTTGTTTTATAGAATTACCTTGAATGTGCTTCGAAGTTTGTTTTATAGAATTACCTTGAATGTGCTTCGAAGTTTGTTTTATAGAATTACCTTGAATGTTCTTCGAAGTTTGTTTTATAGAATTACCTTGAATGTGCTTCGAAGTTTGTTTTATAGAATTACCTTGAATGTGCTTCGAAGTTTGTTTTATAGAATTACCTTGAATGTGCTTCGAAGTTTGTTTTATAGAATTACCTTGAATGTGCTTCGAAGTTTGTTTTATAGAATTACCTTGAATGTGCTTCGAAGTTTGTTTTATAGAATTACCTTGAATGTGCTTCGAAGTTTGTTTTATAGAATTACCTTGAATGTGCTTCGAAGTTTGTTTTATAGAATTATCTTGCATGTGCTTCGAAGTTTGTTTTATAGAATTACCTTGAATGTGCTTCGAAGTTTGTTTTATAGAATTACCTTGAATGTGCTTCGAAGTTTGTTTTATAGAATTACCTTGAATGTGCTTCGAAGTTTGTTTTATAGAATTACCTTGAATGTGCTTCGAAGTTTGTTTTATAGAATTACCTTGAATGTTCTTCGAAGTTTGTTTTATAGAATTACCTTGAATGTGCTTCGAAGTTTGTTTTATAGAATTACCTTGAATGTGCTTCGAAGTTTGTTTTATAGAATTACCTTGAATGTGCTTCGAAGTTTGTTTTATAGAATTACCTTGAATGTTCTTCGAAGTTTGTTTTATAGAATTACCTTGAATGTGCTTCGAAGTTTGTTTTATAGAATTACCTTGAATGTGCTTCGAAGTTTGTTTTATAGAATTACCTTGAATGTGCTTCGAAGTTTGTTTTATAGAATTACCTTGAATGTGCTTCGAAGTTTGTTTTATAGAATTACCTTGAATGTGCTTCGAAGTTTGTTTTATAGAATTACCTTGAATGTGCTTCGAAGTTTGTTTTATAGAATTACCTTGAATGTGCTTCGAAGTTTGTTTTATAGAATTACCTTGAATGTGCTTCGAAGTTTGTTTTATAGAATTACCTTGAATGTTCTTCGAAGTTTGTTTTATAGAATTACCTTGAATGTGCTTCGAAGTTTGTTTTATAGAATTACCTTGAATGTGCTTCGAAGTTTGTTTTATAGAATTACCTTGAATGTGCTTCGAAGTTTGTTTTATAGAATTACCTTGAATGTGCTTCGAAATAAAACCAGTCATTGCAAAAGATCTTTAGAAAATCAAATCAAATGCGTAACTTCTGCCTTACCTCCACGTTCGTTGTGAAACGATTGTAGGCCTAATTTTTTTTAAACACATTAGCTTTTCGTACTTTGGTTCTACTGCACAAGGACAACACAAAGAAAAGAAACAAGACAACGGTAGGGAAAAGTTCTAGGCTTGAAAGATCTAGAAGAAACCAAAAAAGTGATAAACTTTGTAAGGAAATGACTCAAATTTTTCAAAGCCTACCAAAAGAAACTGCTAACATTAAATAAAAGGGATATTTTCAAAAATGCAATGATAAAACAACTAGAAAACATATGCGACACAAGACATCCCACGAAAGACAAGAAAACATCATATTGAAGTGTAGAGAAACAAAATTGTTGTACAACAGAAAAATGTTTCCAGAAATGGCTGAAATCCAAACATCACAACGACTTAATATCGATTTTTTTGAAAAAATGCAAAGTTTGCAAACAAAGAAGCAAAAGTTAATTAAAAGAACAAATATGGAGAACATTTAACTGACATATGAAAAACAAACCCAAGAGAATTTTTCAAAAGTATTAAATCAATGCGAGTGTCAGAAGAGAGCTATAATCCCATAACAATCATCAATGATAAATCCCTTTGTGAACAACGTAAATAGGAAAGCAAGATGGAAAGAATACTTCCAGGAGTTATAAAACCCAACAATGACAACATAACCACCCGTGTGTTGCCGGGCCCGAAAGGGGAGCAAAGAATAGCAACACTGTTTACCTTTCATCCTTTCATGCATGTTGTACGAGGCGACTAAGGAGGTTATGGGATGGAGCTGGCTATCCCATCCCATATAGGGTCAGTGACCTAAAGCCATGCTGAAATCATATATGTCAGGCCGAAAGGTGCAGATATCGCAGCAATGATGTAAACCATGACACAACGCATTCCGTTCTCCGGACTGCATCCTGCTAATGTGCAGGAGTTTGAGAACGAACGCAGAAGAAGAAGACAACAAAATATAGACTCACCAACGCTCAAAAATCTAGAAACCACTGAACCAGATACACAAGAAATATAAGAAGCCTTAAAACATAGCCCAAGTTATAAATCACCAGTTGTGGACGGTATTCCAAGTGAAACAATAAAAGCGTTTAGAAACACAGTGGTTGGCCAGATTATTCACAATAGTCTGGTCAGAAAGAAAAGTACCAGACGACTGGTAAAAAATCAGTAATTGTATCACTATAGAAAAACAAAGGTAGTAAGAGAGAGAGAGTGTGTGTGAATCATACAGAGGCATCTCCTTATTAAGGCATACAGGTAAAATCTACGCAAAAATAATGGAACAGAGAATGCGATACATTGCAGAACCACAGATGAGTTCCGCTAAATTTGGCTTAAGAATAGGGGCAAGATATATAGACGCAATATTCACACTGAGACAAGTGAGTGAAAAAGCAATCGAATACAATCAAGATTTAAACACAGTATTTGTAGAGCAGGAAAAGGCATTCGACAGAGTAGATAGAAACATTCTATGGGAAACATTAGAAATGTATAACATCTGAGGACAGCTGTTAGATAGCATAAAAGTGATATATAACAAATGCAAAAGCTCAGTAAAAATAACAGATGGAATGACTGAACCTTTCGAAACAAGATTTGGAGTAAAACATGGCTGCGTGCTTTAACCTCTACTTTTCAACATATAAATGGACAGAATAATAAAAGAAGCTCACATCAATAAAGAGAAAAACATTGCACGCAAAGCTGATGCGGAACTTAATAATGAAATCAACAAATTACTATTTGCCGACGATCAAAGTCTAATATACAAATATGAGGAACATTTTCAAAATCCCATCTATTAGCTTGTCAGAAGTATAACATGAACATTAACGCAACAATAAACCGAAGTTATGAAAAAAGCAAGTCTGCAACACCAATGGATATAACAATAGATAACACCAATGTGAAACACGCCAAATAATTTAAATATCTAGGCAGCATTTTTAAGAAAATGGAGAACCAGACAGAGAAATAGAAACAAGGTGACAAAAAGCAGAAAAGTGACCTACCAACTTTCACCGTTACTTCTTCAACCAAAGATCAAACTGGAAATTTAAAAAAACCCAGATATCTACAATTTTTATACCAGCATTCTGCTACCAATGTCAAACATGGTCTTTAACAGCCTCGCAGCAGAGGAAAATCGTTACATGTGAAAGGAAGTGTCTGATGAAAGCTGCAATGGTTAATAAACTGGATAAAATAAGAAATGAAGAAACTAGGAAAAGAGTTGGTATGACATCATGTATTGAACCTTTTGAAAGACAGCAAGTAAAATGATTTGGTTACATTATGAGAATGAACCCAAACCAAATACCAGTAAGAGCATATAACAAAAGAATATCAGGACGTATAGCCAAAGTTAGATCAAGAAAACGGTGGATAGAAAACAATTAATATTAAGATAGCCTTAAAAAAACAAGGATTAAATGCAACCAAGGCGACACACCTGGTCTTAGAACGACAGCTTAAGCTCCCACCCCAACGCTTAACTGCAAGTGTGAATACGATCAACCAGCACTCACCTGGGGATAGACAATAGATAATAGTTTTACTGCAACCTTTCACGTTATAATTATCGATAACAGCGCTATATTATGTAAAACTCCGTGATCGACTATACCAGATCTGATCTATATCAAGATTCCTTGCATGTGACTTCGATGAATGATAACATAAATAATTTCATATTGACTCTACGAAATGTTATGTGCTGATAATAATAGACTGTAACTAACTTTGACATACACTGTTTTCTTTAAAATTAGATGTGATATAACAGTCACTGAAGAGCAAAACGACTAACTCAAAAATACGATGGTGTTTAGTCTCTTTAACTTACACAAGGTATCGTTACTAGTTACGATGGATTCCTTGATCCACTCATATGATAATGGGTACGTATAGTTCTGAGGTCAGGTAACATTGATAATCGCGGTACATGAAACTGTATAAGTATTATAACACTCGACAATGAAGGAACTTGACTCTTATAGGAACGATAAAAATGAAGAAAAGTCTATATTTTTTTCCTAGTTAGTTAGTTGGAGAAAGCAAGGTACTTATTTTCCAACGTCTGTGTCCAGATGCAAAATTTGGATGAGAAACGAGGATCTGTAGATGAGAACAATGTGGGAATCAATCGATGAGTTTTTAACCAACACAAGATACAAACCTCCAGTCGCGGTGTGCGAATAAACATACCGAGTAAGAGATCTGAGCATGTATTGACTTATATAGAATAAAACGATGATTGTATGACGACCAGCCAACAAACGAACCAACTAACTAACCAACCTACTGAATCAACTAAGCATACAAACAACTAACCAATCAACAAACCAACCAACAAAACAAATAACGGACCAACCAACCAACCATTCAATCAATCAACCAACCAAATAACCAAGCAACTAAACAACCATCCAGTTAATCAACCAATTTACCAATTTACCTACCGATCGAAAACACTCCTACCAATCAACCAGCTAACCAGCCAACCAACGAATCAACTAACCGACCGACAGACCACTCAATAAAACAAAGAACCCATCAACCATTAAATAAACCAACCAGCCAACGAACAAACCAACCAATCTACCAACCAACCAAATAACTAAACAATCAAACAACCAAAACGACCAAACAACCAATCAACCAACCTACACACCAAACTAGCAATCAACCACCCAACAAATCAAACAAACAACCATGCAGCCAGTCAACCAACCAACTAATGGATCAGCTAACAAACCTCTTTGTTCTCCCTTTGATGTTATATAATGGTAAAAGATTTCATAAATAAATTGTACTGTGGTAATCATCGCCATGTATGGATCATAGAACTGTCCCTCAGAAATGTTTCTGATGGTTGCAATCTTATATGGTCTTCCTGCTATTGAAATCTTGTTTAGTTTTATCTAAAAATGTACTTTCTCAATCCCTCAGATTTACAAACGAACATAAGATTACTTTCGAAAACTCTATTGTTTGCTTTGTTGCTAAATGTAGTATGGAGCGATGATATGGTGTTCTTATGATGAAATGTCGTTTCTTGCCACTATTATAGTTTTGCTGCAACAATGTTTTCATATGGAATAACCATTGTAAATTTTATCCACAGTTACAACGCTACAAATCCAAAGAATATGTTTCTGTACTACTGGGAGCCCTGTAAAGACATTAGTGTTTCAAAAATAACAGCAGGGGTATGGTGTACTTATATATATGTGCATGAATTGACAAAAACAAGGACAGATAATCAGACTGAATGGCAAATAGAAAGCCAGATGATCAGACTCACAAGCACAGACAGAAAGACAGACACATATGGACGTAGAATAACAGAAATATCTAGACTGATACTGAACTTCACAAACCAATAAGTAGATTAGCACATAGATACATAGATACACAAACATATTTAACAGAAATATCAAACTCAACAGGAAATATATTGAGATTGATAAATATATCCACTGTCAGCCGGAGTATTATATATATATATACAGGATACATGATATGTATACAGGATCAACGTTTGGACCAAAATGTCTTTATCAAGGAAGGGACGAACAAACACAGAATGAAAGCACAAAATCAAACAGAGACTACATGCAACACTAAAGCAATGTTATAATATACAGTATACAGGTCTGGAAATCAATCAACAAATCGAAACGAAGAGAGGTCAGAACCAGGGAAGTACAGCTGCCCAATCCCTTGATCTACAAGTTTAATATAGGTAAGAAAGACCCTACTATAGACCACATGGATATAGTCACCACCACCATTAATGGCTTGATATTGACTACATCATACCACTACAGCATCCGCTCTGTCTCAGTAAAAACACTTTGGGTAAGCCTGCATTCTATATGCTGCCTACAATTCACAAGATTTTCAAACCTGACAGACCTGTTTATTTCTGATTGTTCCTGTCCTACGGAACACGTCTCGGACTTCATGGATAGTATTTTTCAACCATTAATGGAGCAACTCCCTACATTCCCGAACGACACTAACCGTGCATTGTCTACCATGGCCTCTATTTCGCTGTCCCTTCCCTCACACATATGGTCTCTTTTTACTTGATTTCCGCTCCCTTTACACCTCCATACTACACTCAGAGCGTCTCAATGCCCTTAAGTTCTTCCTGGACAAGCATCCTTATCCCTCTGTGTCTACCTCTACCCTAATTTGTGAAGCGTGTGTTCACTCTCAACTCCTATGAATTTGTTACCCAGTCATACATGTTTGTTTATGGGCCACTTTGAACACCAGGTTTGGGAAACCTGTGATGCGCCCTGACCAGTGGTGTTCCACAGGTATATCACTGATGGGATGGACATCATTGACAATTATGAGGCCGACAGTCATAAATTTTATCTACATCTTTTACCCGTCCACCAAATTCATATCCGAGATCTCTACCTCTAATGAGAATTTCCTCGAAGTATCCATCACTATCCTATCCTCATGTCTTAGCACATCGGTGCATGTTATAAACCGACTGATACACATATCTTTCTCCTCTATACCTCTCTCATATGTCTGCCTCTGGCGATTCTCTGCCATTCTCTCAACTTCTCCACTTGCCGAGTCTGTGTAGTAATGAGGACGACTTTCTCGAGAAAACCTATGAGATTATTGATTTCTTCCTCTGATGCCTATACACTGGCAAGATCCTCAGGTCCGCCCTAGTGTGCAGCCTCTCTCTCCAAGATACCCTCAAGAATACTCGGGGCTCTGTATCCACAGACAGGGCCAAACTTGTTCTCACTCCCCCCTCAAAAGTTTTCTGTCCGTCATATTCTTCCCCAACTACTTCCTCTTCTTCAGTTGTTTAAAAAGAGGCACGATGTGTTCTGCAATGTTCTGGATGCTTAGTTGTGACAAAACCTCAAGAATGTATTGGGACCGGAATAATCTCAAGCCTATAACGTTCCTAATCATTCTGGCAAAATCAGTTGCAAACGAATTAGATGCCACACCTGTGCATATGTCACACAGAGCCGGTGTGCCACATTCTCCAAAACCACCTTCACCATTGAAGAAAGTTTCACACCTGTGTCCCACATGGTAACTATACCACTATTTGCAAGCGTTGTAACATGACGCACATAGGTGAGACTGGAAGGAGGCTCGCAGACCGATTCTATGGAATATAGGTACATTAAAAGAAACCAGAAGGAAACTCCTATTGCTGACCACGTGGATAACACGGATCATCGAGGAGCTCATGAGTGACGACCAATTAGTACTGCTTCTTCGATGACCGGACGCTCTTAAGATGCGATATATATATATTTGGCACGATTGGGCATTGCGATATATGTGCGGCAGGCGTATGAATGATATCATGTTATTTCGTAATTAATCTGTCTGTCCTGTTCACCGATATTTGGGTTTGTTTCGTCTATTTTTTGTTTGTATCATTTCACCTTAGACCTTCTGATTTTAATCCTTATGGGTTATATCCATATTTAGCTTTGCCATGTGGACGTCAATAGCGTCTTTCTTGCTCATGGTTTAAAAAAAATGTTTTCTGTTAGTCTTGATAAAGGCTATTTGGTAGAAACGTCGATTTGTGTGTTATTATATGTGTTTTCAGTGATTATAAAAACTTAATAGCTCCATTCCAAGCCTCGCCTGTTGGCTCTCAGTTATGCTGTAGTATTGTCGATAAAAATGGACCAAAGAAAAGAAAAGAAATGTGTATTAAAAAATCTGTATTCGACTTTAACAACATTGGGTTCAAGTCACCCCATGGTACGGATGATGCGGTTCTTCATCATATATCTGAACTACACTCTACTATCACGAGTTTGAGAATGACAGCAGAAGGAGATGATGTTACAGATGTGCATTGCTATCAATGACGTTCAAGAATATTTTACTTATATACTCGTATTCTTACTTCTCGTAAATTTGTTACTTTTTTTGTGTGTATATCTATACTGTTAAAAAAAAACCGCAACATTATTTCAAACCAAAATTCTTACGGAATTAATGTTTCAACTTTGCATGAAGAAAATTTCAGACTTCAACTAAACGAAACCCGTCCATTGACAGCGTTGACGTGACCGCTGCTCCCGCTGATATAAGAAACCCGCTGCAACTACTCGTCTAGCACGTCCTTTTATGTTTTAGCATTTTGTATAACTTCATTTTCATCTACATCTTCCACCATCATGCATTCGGTGCAGCACTACTTTAACAGTATTAGGCACTACGCCAATGTTTGCTTCAGCCTTCTACCGCATGACATCCGTCATACAGCCACTGACCTTGCCTTTGTTACGTTCAAGAAAACCAAATTCTTTTGTCACCGCCATTTTCTTGTCACGTGTGGTCGTCGTCACATTATACCCAAAGGCTTTACCTCTCATTTTCACCCGTCTGCGGGTTTCTTATATCAGCGGGAGCAGCGGTCACTTCAACGCCTTGACGATAAATGCGCATTTCAACGCATGCGTATTATATCTTCCAATCACACCCATCTCTTATCTGACTTAGAATCTTCTAAAGTCTTACTGTTACAGCGTTTACAGTCGCTTACCAACAACAATATTCTACTCTACTCCCTCATTCGGGGTATTATTCACGTTCTCAATGGGCAGTTGTACCAGTTTATGTGCAATCATCACCACAGTAAACTTAATTCCATCCACTCCACATCTCACGTTGTTTTACCCCGTTCTAGTCATACTGCGGCAGCTAATTTACCTCTGCCTTGCCTTAATACCACTAATACCCGGGTGGTCTGCATTCCTCCTGACCTGAGTCTCTCTGACAGTGAAATTTCTGTCCTCAACAAGGGCCTCAAGTTTGTCCCTCTCCGTCCGGCATATGATCAATATTCGCTTCTTCAGGATATCCACCGTTACCATCGTCGTCTTCGGCTGCATTATCATTTCTTTGGCAAAGCGTCATCTGCCACTGATGATTTGTTCTCTCGATATGAACAGAAGAAACATTCTTGGACTCCTAAACCTGGTGCATCCGAGGCTCTTGATCTTTATATCAAGAACACTCTCCATGACATCCAATCACTTCATCACAGCCTCATCAAACGTTTTAACATCACCCCTGACGAATCTCGCGCCTTGGCGAATCTTCGCCGCCGGGATGATATTGTCATCAATACAGCTGATAAGGGTGGGGCCGTTGTTGTGTGGCGCAAGGACCTTTACCTCCAGGAGGGCCACCAACAACTCTCTAACCCCTCTTTCTACACCGCTCGCACATCAGACTCGACGGTATCTAACCAGAAGGTGGTCAACAACACTGTGAACACCCTCATCCTGGACAACCACCTTCCCACCACTGCCAAGGCTCTTTGCATCGATAAAAGCTGTTTAGGCAGACCTGTCTTCTATATGCTGCCCAAAATACACAAGGAATTGAATCCCGGCAGACCTATTGTCTCAGCTTGCTCTTGTCCTACAGAGCGCATCTCTGACTTCCTCGACAGTATTCTGCAGCCCTTAGTCGAGGCACTGCCTTCATTCTTGAAAGACACCAAGCATGCTCTCACCATTTTTTCTTCTCTGCATTTGTCTTCTGATCACACCTATCGTCTGTTCTTGCTTGATGTGTGCTCTCTGTACACGTCTATACCACATGCCGATGGTCTTGGGGCGCTGCAGTTCTTTCTGGACAAGAGTCCGCATCCTTCTGTATCTACTCCAACCCTTATCCGCCTTGCTGAACTGGTGCTCACACTCAACTCTTTTGAATTCGATGGACATTTCTTCGATCAGATCAGTGGTGTGGCCATGGGCACTAAGATGGGGCCTAGCTATGCCTGTCTTTTCATGGGACATCTAGAACATCTAGTTTGGTCTACCTACGATGGCCCATTCCCATCTATTTTCCACAGATACATTGATGATGGGATAGGCATTACTGAACAGAACAGAATAGACATGACAGAACAGAACTGTCTCGCTTCTTTAACTTCATCAACAATTTCAACCCCGCTATTAAATTCACATTTACCATTTCCACCACGTCTGTCCATTTCCTGGACATCATTGTCACTATTCATCCCCTATACCTCAGCACATCAGTCTACTACAAACCCACTGATGCACATGGCTTTCTGCTCTACACTTCTTCTCATCCTCCCGCCTGTCGTAACTCTCTACCTTACAGCTTCTTCGCTTTCGTCGCTTATGTAGCGATGACGACGATTTTCTCGACAAATCCTCTGAGATGATTGAGTTCTTTCGTAGACGCTCCTTCCCTGACAGCATTCTTTCGTTGGCTTGGCTCCGTGTACGCCAGCTATCTCGCCTTGATACCTTGAATAATTCCCAGGGTTCTTCCTCCTCCTCTGATTGGTTCTTACCTTCCATCCCCATAACTCGACTGTCCGTCGCATTCTACTTAAACATTATTCCCTTCTCCAGTCTGATTCTGACACCCGTGACGCTTTCCACAAATTACCTCTGGTGGCCTATAGGCGCGACAAAAATCTGAAGGACATCTTGGTCCACAGCCACCTCAGGTCCTCTGCACCTGACCATTTTGGTACCGTGCGGTGCTCACGCGGTCGTTGTTTCACATGTCCTTATGTGGTTCAGATGCGCTCCATCTCATTCCCCAAGGTCAGTTTCTCCATCGATGAGGCCTTTACATGTGAATCCCATAATGTTATTTACGTGATCATATGTAAACGCTGTGGTAAGCAATATATTGGTGAGACTGGCCTTAGACTGAGCGACCGCTTCTGTAACCACTTGCATGCTATCAAACACAGAACACCCACTCCTGTGGCCAATCACTTCAACAGCGATGGCCACCGTGGTGTCCTTGACATTCAGGTCACTGCCATCAGATCCTGCACCACCGATGATAGATCTAGGTACGCCCTCGAAAATCGTCTCATTTTCGAGTTGGGAACCATCAAGAAATTTGGACTCAATTCCGACCACTCTTTCGCTTAGTTCTCGTTCGTATTGGTCTTTGTTACGTCATCGTTTTGTTCCTCTCGTTCCACCTGTATTATCGTCTTTGTGTACTTCCTGTTCGTATGCTTCCGGTGTCTATCTTACTACCACATTTCACTCGGATACGCATTCATTTCTACTTGTGGTTTTTTTATGTTTGTATGTTATGTCCGTATCTTGAAAAAGGCCTATTGGTCCGAAACGTCGACTTTGTCCTGTGTATTGTCATTTGTAGATTATATTCTGTGTTTTTTTATATGTACCATATTTACATCCGTTAGTGATAGTGTGTAGTGTTTCAGTCGTCATTCAGTAGGACTTCATTACCTGTCTCCCACGTGAGTATTATTTTCCATTATGTTCTACTAGCAGTACCACCTTCTATTGATTCTCGTAATCTCGAATACTACTTATGCTCTACTTAGAATTTTCCCATTTGCACCCCAATCTGTCCCAGCCACTTTTTTAAGGATTGATATCCTCATTTTATCTTTTTCTTGGCACTTGTCTATGTGCTGTTTCCATGTAAGTCTTGGACCAAAAGTGACTCCAAGGTATGTGGGTGTCTCGTCTTTAGGCAATGTTTGACCTTTTATGGTTAGTAGGATTTTCTGTGGTTTGGTGGACATGCTGAAGATGGTATAGTTGGTTTTTTGGGCATTGTTAGACATGGCCCATTGGTCTGTCCACTTGGCCAAATTGTCCATAGTTTCCTGTAACCTTATTTTTGTTGTACCTACGCTCTCTTCACTGCACCATATCGCCAGATCGTCTGCATACATTGGAGCATTCACTTTACGCGAGAGGATTTGGTCAATGTCGTTCATGAATATAAGGAATAGAATGGGGGATAGAACACCTCCCTGTAGTACTCCATGCTTGAAGAGTTACTTTCTGCTGTGCTTCATTTCAAGCTTCACTGCTGCTTTTCGGTTGTGCAGGTAGTGTTTTATCCAGTAATACATGCGCACTGTCACTTTGTTTTGTTGTAGTTTACGGAGGAGTCCATCTTTCCACACACAATCAAAGGCATTTTCCATATCTACACACACCACTGATGTCTGCTTTTTTCCCCTGGAAAACATCCTCTACTTCCTGGGCAATTAGTGTAATCTGGTCTTTAGTTGATCTACACTTTCCGAAGCCAGCTTGCTGATTTAACAGGATTTTTTTTCTCTAGGAACCACATCATTCTTTTGTTTACCAGGCGCTCCATTAGTTTGCAAACACAGCTGGTCAGACGAATTGGGCGATATCTGTCCACCTTATGTTTTAGTTTGCCTTTCTTGTGGATGGGTATCATTATGGCGGTTTTCCACATCTGTGGTACTCTATCCCAACAGTTGTTAATAAATTTTATTAGTTTTTTATTTTTGCTGATGGTCCGATGTGAATTAGCAGTTCATTTGGTATGTTGCCTGGGCCAGGTGATTTCCTAAGTTTTAATACTGCTAGTTCTTCATTTAGTTCATTGATCGTGAATGGAATATTCATGACATCTTGTTTATCTTTGCTGATCTCTTTTTCTATCTTCCGTAGTTCTTTTCTCACTTCTCTTCTTCTATTTTCATCGACTTTGTGGCAGGCAGCACTATGGTAATGTTGTATAAAGTGGTTTGCAGTCTTCTTTCCTGTGAGTACATCTCCGCCATTCTCTATAGCTACTGGTGCTGTTTTGTTTTCTTCGTTGTTGAGCATTTTTGTTATTTTCTATAGTTTTCTTCCCTCTTTGTCGAAGTTTAAATTTTCTGTTTTTTCATGCCAGCTTTTCCTTGTGTTTGTAATTGTCGTTTTTCTTAGTTTGGCTACAGCAGATTTGAGTGATATGTTGTTTTCTGTGGATGGGCTTTTTTCTGCTGTGTCTCTGGCCTTTGACACTTCTCTCTCCAACTCATCGAGTTCGTCAGACCAGTAAAGTTTGTAATTTTTCTTAGCAGCTCTTGGTATGGTTTTCTTGGCTGCTTGAAGAAGTGCAGAAGCCAAGAGTTGTGCAGTTTTGTTCACATTTTTAATCCTTGAATTATAGTTTTTGTGAATTTGTCTGTCAGTTCAGCATACTTACTTCAGTTTGCTTTCTTGAAGTTCCATCTAAGTGTGGTTGTGGGGCCAGCAGGGGTATGGTTAATGTCAATGGTGAGTTTGATGGGGCGATGGTCACTTCCACCAAGCTGCTTCAGCACTTTCCTGTATGTTATTTTAGCTAATTCTTGGTCAGGGGTTGAGGTTGTGTGCCATCTTCTAGAGTAGAAAGTTGGGTGGTCTTCAGGTTCATTAAGCAGTTGAAGTTTCACCTCGCACTGCGAGTCTTTCACTTCTTCTCCTCTAGTATCATGTTCTATATATCCCCAAATATGTGAGTCGCTATTGAAGTCACCAATTACAAGACAGTTATCTTTGTCTGTGTTAATTGTGTGTAGAGATAGGCTCTTGTCGCGTGGACAATAATAGTTATATACTGTGACCTCTTTAGTTGAAAGGGTTAAACAGGTTTCAATTATTTCAGCCTGTTCTTCGGTGTTAACTCGGATTTCTGATGCAACGATATTGTTTTTGACCAGTATAAGTATTCCTCCTTTGTGTCTCTTTTCTCTATCATTCCGAAATGTTTGGTATCCTCGGATGTTGAATCTATTGTTGTTTGTTAGGTGTGTTTCCTGTATACATGCTATATCAATTTCTTCTGTGTGTAATCGGTTTGCAAGTGCAGTCTTTTTATTGTACATACCCTCTGCATTCCACTGCAATATTTTTAAGTGCTTATTTTTGTCTTTGTCTGCATCATGATCTATATGTGTTTATTTGAGCCAGTAGTATTTTTCCTCTGATCTCTTTTCCTGGCTCCATAAATTGAGATAGAGGTACCACCAGTCGCTGAGGGTGGGCTCCTTCGAGGCTTAGAGCCCGGCACTTCATCCGCCTGACGGGATTCCACAGATGAAGCACCAAAACGAATCATCTGTAACCTTTTGTTTGACATGTGAAGTCATTGCGTAACACTGTGGTTTTCAGCCTTGGCAGTCATGCCCTGACTTGACTATTTTGTACCTTTCGGTCCAGTGTCTCCGTCTTCCATCTTACTTTTGAGTCAGGATGTGTTTCCCTAGCCCTTACCTATTCAAGGATTGTCCATAGGGCAGAAGTTTTCTACTTAGTTTTACTAATATCCATATCATTGTTTATTACTTATTTGTGTGGGTGCCTATGTCGCTAAGCATGTTACTTATTTGTGTGGATGACTTGTCTACGTAGAATCTTGGAGTAATAATAAGAGACAGAATAAGAAATGAAAACAACAGAAGGCTAACAAGCACAATGCCAATTCTGGATTACATCAGAGGACAACATATTAAGTTGTCTTCACATGCTTCCAGACTACAATCAGATAGTGCCCCTCAAAAATTATTGCTATACAAACACAATGGCTAGGAATCCAGGGGCAGACCATGCAAACGATAGATTACATAAATAAAAGAGTCAAAGATAACAAACATACATGAAGATCACAAAATGACCGATCCCAGAGAACTCTTCTACCAGTGACACTGCATGACATAAAGAGGTGTAAAGCACAAAAAAAGTTTATGTCGTTAAGTTTGTTTCTTATTTGTGTCTATCTATGTTCCTTCAGCGCCGAAGACGTTGCTAGGGCAGAAACCAGAGCTCTCCAGTTCGAGCGATTCTTGTATGTTGTTGAGACCTATAGTCATACCCTCTTTGATGGTTATTCTGCGTGGAGTCTCACTTGGTCTTCTTTTTCTTTTGCTATCTGGTGCCCATTTTAATGCTTGTAGTGGAAGTCTCTTTCCACTCATTCTAAGTACGTGCCCAATATAAGTCCATCGTTTCCTTCTTAGTTAGTTAGTCGCCGGATCTTCATCACTGCAAACCGGACACGTCCATAGTTGCTCCGATCTCTCACTGAGTATATCCGCCATTACACTTCTGCTGACAGCACCGGTCCTATGCTGGTCGACCATCATTCTTCTGCGCCCTACAAAATGTTCTCTTCTAGCAACACCTCATTTCAATCCCTGATCTTTATTCTTGGCCATTGAAAAGGAATCATCATCCACACTAGTCTCACTCTCACGTGCTATATCTCTTAAGGAGTTCAAAACGTCAGCTCGATCCATTACCCCATCGCCCTGTGCCACAATCGCGTTTCCTTCTTATTGTTGTAGAAATATATTGCTGTTTGGTGTCTTCCCTAACTTGCTTGTGTGACTTGAATTCTTCCCAACCAATATTTAAAAGTCTTCTAAGACATTTATTTTTAAATGAATCAAATTTCTTCACCAGTGTCTTTGTCATTTTCCAAATTTCGCAATCATATGTCAACACAGATATCATATTTGAGTTGAACAGTCATAGTTTGGTATGTTTACCTATTGTTTATGATTTCTAGATCATTTTGTTAGGTGGTGGCAACGAATTCTGGTAGTGATGTCTAGTGTCACCATCTTGTGCCATATTGCTGCCTATATAAGAAAAGTTATCCACTGTCTGTATTGGTTTCTCCGTTGAAGTTGATTTTAAGGTTACAGTTAGTAAAATTAATTAGTCTTGGAAGTGTTGACATGAAGGCCAATTTGTTCTGAAAGATGACAAAGTCTCTTCAGCGTATCTTGTACATTATCAGGGATTAGTCTTAAAAACGCCAAGTCAGTTTCAAAATCAAGATCACTAAGAGTTATATCTATTATTTATTATTTGTGTAAATATCTATATAATTAAGACTGTTACATATTATTTGTGGGAATATTTATATAATTAAGAATGTTAACTTATTTGTGTGAATGTATATATCATTTAGTTTGTAACTTATTTGTGTGAATGTATATATCATTTAGTTTGTAACTTATTTGTGTGAATGTATATATCATTTAGTTTGTAACTTATTTGTGTGAATGTATATATCATTTAGTTTGTAACTTATTTGTGTGAATGTATATATCATTTAGTTTGTAACTTATTTGTGTGAATGTATATATCATTTAGTTTGTAACTTATTTGTGTGAATGTATATATCATTTAGTTTGTAACTTATTTGTGTGAATGTATATATCATTTAGTTTGTAACTTATTTGTGTGAATGTATATATCATTTAGTTTGTAACTTATTTGTGTGAATGTATATATCATTTAGTTTGTAACTTATTTGTGTGAATGTATATATCATTTAGTTTGTAACTTATTTGTGTGAATGTATATATCATTTAGTTTGCTTCAAATGTGTGTGGATGTGTATATCATTATTTTTTAATACTTATTTGTGTCGATGTCTATATCATTAAGTTTGTTAGTTATGTGTGTGAATGTCTCTATAATTTTGTTACTGATATAGGCATTCACACAAATAAATAAGTTTGTTAAGTATTAGAGTGAATGTATATATATCCGTTTCATATTGCCCATATTGTTGAATATAGTTTTGATTGTATCTAATCTATAGGCTATACAAAAGACCATGCAAAGTATAGTATCTGCCATTGGTATTCACAGTAATGCGTTCTCTGATGTATATCAAGGAGAGGCCAGTTTTAACATGAAGACAGCTGATGGAAAAAGGTACTTTATTTTCCAAATTTTCAGGAATTATAAGCAATATGATTCTTGTATCATTTTGTGAAATTACAAAAAGAGAGGTCTTCTTAAAAGTCTTCTGGTTGAGGTCTTCTAACAGTCTTCTGGTTGAGGTATTCTTACAGTCTTCTGGTTGAGGTCTTCTTACAGTATTATGGTTGAGGTCTTCTAACAGTCTTCTGGTTGATATCTCCTAAGTCTTCTGGGTGAGGCAGGCCTTCTTACAGTCTTCTGTCTATGAGGTCGTCTTGGAGAAACTCTACGGGCCTCATTTCATATACAGAAAGCTACAACTCTAAGTAATGCCCAATGCTTGCGAAGAGATCAACTAATGAGAAGGATAAAACACGTTATTGTAATTAGAAAGTCATGTTTGGTTTCTAAAGAGTATTTCACGAGGAAAATCTCAAATAATAGTCATGTCCTCTACTAGGAGTTTGCATAAGAGCAAAGTTTCTCTTTATAGGCATGTAATCTACTAGGGACTTGCACGAGAGGAAAGTCTCACTTTATAGGCATGTCATTTACTAGGAGTTTGCATAAGAGCAAAGTCTCGCTTTATAGACATGACATCTACTAGAGACTTGCACGTGGGGGGAGTCTCGCTTTATAGACATGACATCTACTAGGAGTTTACATGAGAGCAAAGTATCGTTTTATAGGAATGTCATCTACTAGGGATTTTCACGACAGGCAAGTTTCACTTTATAGGCATGTAAACTACTCGTATGAGATAATTTATAAGAGTGTCACATACAACAACTATATTTCATGTAGTCTTATCAAACACAAACTAGCATAGTGATATTCATGGACTTCATATCTTTACTGAAAGCATTAAAAAGAAATAAAAATGAATGCGCAATACACATTATACTAAAACTGAAAAAAAACACATAAAAAACTCAAACATCATTTTTCTATGGTTACCCACCATTGAAGTATCAAAGAAATGAGAGTGTTGATGCTCTGATATTAGCAGGAGAAATGAAACAATTCAACTATTCTCTGCCGTACAAGGAATGGATCAAAACACAAATCCTCAACCATTATATATCACAGTGGAAGAAAAATATAGATATTGATCTTCTTCATCTTCCAGTATTCTTAATAAATGCTGCCGTATTTGAAATCTCTCCAGTGCTCTCATACAGCTTTCTGTAGATACGTCTCTGAGGAATAGCGTTCCTCCTTTAACTAGTTTACTGGTTTAGTGTTTTGCAGTCTTGCAGGATATGTTCAGCAGTCTGTGCTGATTGCCCACATGAACAAAGAGGTGATAGAACCAATCGTCTATTTAAGTGGCTGTTTAGTCTGTTGTGGCCTGTCCTGATGCGGAAGATAATAACCTGCTCAGGTCTGTCAAGACAGTGATAGTTGTCTTTTGGATGGTCGACTTTCTTAAAAGCTGTGATGAGGGTCTAATCTTTTCCTCCTAGGTGATTTCTTGGTCTTTTTGTTCCTGTTTTGCTACATCTTTTGCCAGCATATCTGCCTCCTCATTTCCTGGCATGCTACGGATGATATCCACTGTAGTACTACCGTTCTTTGCATGCTCACTTCTCGTATGGCTTCCTTCGGGTCTGGCAATTTATCGTTGTCAAGGGCTTGTAGGAAAAACATTGTATCAGCAAGAAACACCAGCTGTTGACATTGCATTATTTTTATAAATTATTTCTGCAGCAATGTTTAGGGCTTGTAATTCTACAGAGTAGTTGGAGCAGAAGATTCCAGTTGGTGAATTTGTCAGTTTGTTTTCTTTTTCTGGATATTTTATGTAAACTACACCCCTTCCTTTCTTTACTACTCTCGTTGCGGATCCATCGGAATATATATTTCTATCCACTCTTCTCAGGGGTACATATCTTCTATCATGTTGTATGATGTTTTTTTGTGTGGAGAGTATTCAGTTCTCTCATAGTGTAGTTGTTATTTATAGAGGTTCTGATAGTGATACTTTGATATTACTCCCACGGAACTGGAAAAAGTGATGTTGTGTATTTGTTATTTCTGATAGTTCTTCCTTATAGTCTCTAGTTAATTTATTTTTTTTGGTCGGTGAATAAAACTGCTTCTCTTGAGTCTTCCGCTCGTTAGGTCACCGAATCTGGTCTGAACTGAGTGTTCTTGTATGCTCTTGTACTTTTCTGCATGTATCATGGTCTTAGTGCCCCTCCTGTATGGTAAGGGGGGATGCCTGTAATATTTTGGTCTTCATTGCACACGTGATAAGGTGGTGCTTGATTTTGTAATTCGTCCATAGCTTGTGGGTGGAAATTGGCTTTCGAAGTTCATACTGTTGATCCGTATTCTAGTACTGGTCTAATTGCATCTGTATATAACGTTTTTGGGGGCATTGACCCCCAGCTTGTTCCAGCTAATTTCCTCAGGAAAGCAAGTTTTTTTCTTACCATTGCCTCTATGTTCTCAATGTGAGGTCTCAATGTTAGTCGCATATCTAGTGTGGTGCTCAAGTACACGGGCTTCTATTTCAATGAGTACATTTTCAACTTTTATTTCTCCTACTAAGTCCTTATTTGTGAACTTGAAGAGTGTTGTTGAGGACTTTTCAGCATTGATCTTTACCATGCATTTCCTTGACCATGTTCTATGTTGTCTGATGCCTTGTGTATGGATTTGTTGAGATGGTCTTCTACACACCAATAGTCATCAGCATAAATGGCAGCTCTTACACCCTGTGGCAGTTCGCAGGTTATATTGTTTCTCAACACAAGACAGTACATAAGCCTTGAGAAACTCCATGTTTTAGGAGAAGGTTTTTGCTGTTGTGACCTTCCATAGTCACTTAGGCAGAGGCCGACCATGAAAGCGATGAACCACCGAAATAGAAGAGGCGACACATTCCACAATATACTCAGCACACACGAGGGCCATCTCCATAAAACTCTTATTCCCCTGACGCTGAATGGCAACAACAGGTTTAGCGAATAGATAGATAGACCTTCCATGGTGACTTGATTTCCGATCGTGTTGTAAGGATATTGTTCACTTACCCATGTCACCCCTATTTCCATTTCTTTGCAGTTTTACTATCCGTCTATCTTTCTAGATCTTGCCAAAAGCTTATAGGTGATCTATCCATAGGGTAAAAACTATCGTCTTTTCTTGAAATGCATCTTCAACTATCTGAGACACAATTTTGTTTTCGTCTTTTGTGCTGTTACACTCACTAAATCCAGGTTGTGCTGGCATACTGCAATCACATGTTTTCCAAGCACACTTTGGTTCAAAGCGATTGATCAGTGCATTGTTTTTGCGCATTTCCTGATGTCGCTCACTGAGGATATTATATTTTATTCGACGATAGCATTTCAGTTTACTTTCTTTGAGAATTTCAAACACTGATGTTTTCGATATATTGAGATGTCGAACGATTTCTCGTTGACTGAAATGACGTCTGTTCATTGCAACCTTTCGCACAGGTGAAACAGCCAAATCTTTCACTGTGGTCCGTGCCTCGTCCGAAATTCGTTTATTTTGGCGTGTACCAGTTGTTTCAGGACGTCCGTAACAATATCGCTAGTATTTAAGCCGTACGTTGTGACCTGCTGTCTTTACTGCACACGTACTGCACACATACCAACACACGTACTGCACAAACCTCAGATTTTTCCCATGTCAAACTTGCAGGACTTTTTCTCTGAATACACATTAACCCGAGTACCAATATGATACAAGTATGTTACTATATGCCATATTTCTTCTCTTGTGTCTGGTCTATGATTTGCATGTTTATTATGGAGAATCTGTGCTGATGATAATGAGTCAGGTGGATCTCAATGGAACTTAAAGTTAAGCTGTTCGCTTTGTGCTCAAGAGTTCGTGGGATCAAAACATGACGCAATGTTGTGTTTATAAAGTTAATTTTTTCGGAGATTATCATTTGGAGCTACTGAATTACGTGATATGAGCGTACTCTCGGCATGCGGCGTTCTGCTTCATCGAGAGTAAATATGAAGTAACCCAAAACAATTAAGCCAATGCTCTACATTTATATAATTTGGGCTATTTTAGGGTTACCATACGTCCGGGTTTCCCCGGACACGTCCTCTTTTTATGCCCCTGTCCGGGCGGCTTTCCAGAAAAATGGCTTTTGTCCGGGTTTTTCTTCGTCTCCGACCGTCCCCGATCAATCGATAGTTTCTTACGTTTCTGTGCTATATACTTTAATCTATTATGTATTGTGAAATAAACACGCGAGCCAGCTATATTTAGTGCAATGTTAACACGGAACGAGTGTTTTCTCTGATGCAAAGACACTGGACAAAGGAAAGAGATAAGTTGCTAATTGAATCTGTTACAGGAATTATGTTTGTGCAGCATAACTTGAAGCATGCAAAGAATTTCACACATATCTCAGCAGCCAGCCTAACATTTTGAAGGCCATCAGTTTTTCGGAGAAATACGCTGGGCTCAGCCCCAGGCGCAATCTATGATCCAAACGTCAATTTCCTCAAATGCGGACGATTTTGATGATAATGACTCAGGATGAGATACTTTCACTACTGTTTGGTAAACTTCAGTAATTTAGTTACTAACTTACTGTTTCTGGTCAGTCAGTTAGTGTGGTGCCCTGAACACTCAGTTAATACAAGTTTATAATTAAATAAGAACAATATTTTATGTAGTTTAACTTTAACTTTATTTGTACACCACTTAATATTCGCCATATTTGATGAAAATTTTGCGTAGCCTCTTTTTCCATCTGACAATTATGGTAACCCTACAATAAGGGGGCACTGAATTTAAAGGCGCAGGTCGAAACGTCCTCTTTTTTCCATCTGACAATTATGGTAACATTGGGCTCTTTGAATCAGCTAATGGGTTACATTTTAAGGAGTCAGTTTAGCTATTGTTTATAGCGTTTTTTAAATTGCAATTAGTTAGGCAGTAAATATTAATGTCTTTTCTGTTAGTTTAAAGCACTTCTTTAATTTTCATTGGTATATTCGGTCAAATTTCAGCACCTATTGAAACATTCTCTCCTATAGATCCACAGAATATATGGGAACCCAAATAAAATGTATTTTTAAAGCGGATATGCTAGGCCAAAATGCGCTATATATAGCACAGGCAATTCACAATGTGAAATGTGGTATATTATAATAGAGAGATAGCAAAGCAGCAAGCTTCACATAGTTGTTTCGCTTTAATTTCGCGAATGGACAAATCTTGATGTTGTTTGTTGTAAAAAAAAAACGCACCTGACATAGGAAACGAACCATGTACCAGAATTGGCTTGGCAACTGAAATCTTGGGGTTTTAACGTAGAGCCACTGATGATATAATACAGTAGTCTAGAAATCAGCCACGTCCTTACGCGCTGTTTTGTAACAGAAATGTAAAATTATTAAAATTGTGATGAATGAGTTGGAGATATTAGCTATGTAGCTTTGATATCAATACACATATTGTTGTACACTACATTAACATGATATATATACTCGGCAGATTTGCATTCGTAAAATGTGTATGTGGTCCAGGCGACGTGTTTCAATTTGACTCAGAGAATGTTGCCAACCAATATGTGAGTAAAATATATGTCATATTCTCACTTATCTATACTAGAATCGTGCTAGAAAATCCATGTTAGTTCTAGACTACCTGACCTTACGGTATCTAACCAATCCATCTCTCTCACACTGAAGCTTATAAATATTTGCTAGCACTACATCGCTGAATTCCAATATGTCCGACTGATGGGTGCAAATAAAACTACGACACACGGTATCACCGTTCTTATGATAAAGCAATGCTGAAAACTTAGTAGAATCATTATGTTGCCACAAGAGAGATTCAGCGGGAGTTTGAGGACGGACGCAAACTACTACAATTTCTGTTCAACACTATTTATTAATTAGTACTAATAATAATATCGTTGAGAGACAGGGTGAGGAATGAGGACATTCGACAAGAATCCGGTACCACCCGGATCCCGCACAGCACATCCGATTTCGGCATACATTTAATTCGGGTGGACTTCCATAGTCTGTGACAGCTTTCATATCTGTGCCAGGCTATTGATGTGTATCAAGTTTACGCCGTGACGATTTATCACCCACTGTGCCCTTAGACTATACAGGACAAGACATGTCCTTGAGTGGCAGTCTCTAAGGAGGCGATAATCAGAGATTTATGCTTGGATCGACTACGTTTGTCTCGAGGCTCTACTGCTGGTGAACTTGTTTCGCGTAATTAGACGTATTGTCCCTATGTTCATCGGGTACTGAAACTTTTTTGCATGCGTGAACATGATTCCGGTATAGAAAAAAAACACGACAGTAGAGTTAGGCCCAAGTTACTTCGCCCTCTTAGCCGAGTCTATACACAAATTTAGGAGCACTGGAGACTAGAAGCTTGTTCTAAAGCTGAACAATAATTTAGTTCCGATTTCCATGTAACGTTTTCTCTGTTCTATTTACTCGTGGCGCTGCCCTCTGTCGTTATACTACCATCTCATTGTACTCAATATGTTAACATTATGTGTACGGAGACTTGAGCGCGAATCTCGATATTCGAGACATCTACCCATAACAGGACATCGACATTTGCCGCTCCTCTAAGGCATCTGTATTTCGGCTAACTGAGCCGGAATGCCATGCGTTATTGTGTGTCGACAGTGCCGCTTTATGTATTGGCGCAGAGGTCTCGGAGATAATTACATATCTTTGTTGTTAAATCTCATTCCATCTGCAGCCTTCACATCCACGGATATAATCCCTAAATGTTTCGGCCAGGAACACAGAACAAGCCGCTGTATTTCTATTTCCAGGTTACACCACAAGGAAGTACTTTTAGGATCTTGGTTATCTGCTAATCCTGGGTCCGCACGAGAGAAATTGTGTACCCTTGCACCACACATTCGTTATAATGACATAGTTTTACATACGTTCCAAAACTTAAACATTTTAATGATATGTTTATTCCACATCTGTGCACCCACTTTCTAACTACGAGTTCGATAATCTATGCATTGTCTAGCATTTTATTTCTAATGTCAAATCTCGCAATTATTTCTTACACACATTACTGGATAATTGTCAGTTATAATTGATAACTTATTGATAATTGTCATTGGATGACTTATGGATAATTGATAATTGTCATTTAATCTATTTTCTTTAGAGATTCGTCCTGACCTCAAATGGGTGTTGCCCAAAGAAAGAAGCAAATGTCTCTTCTCGTGGAATAAGTATTGGAAGCATCATTACAATAATGTAGGATACCATTCTTTAATTTTTCTTTAATATTCCACTAGGACTAATTAATAGTAGAAATAACGTGACTTGTTATGCATATCATAGAAGAATAATAGGATGATTTGGAGGTGAAGTTGGTTTTCCTAACCTAGAGGTCAAGATCACCCATGTGTTGCCAAGGACTGGAAAAGGGGGGAGGGTTGTGCAATGATATAAACGCTTTTTGTTTATCATACATTTCGGTAGAGGCTATTAAGGAAGTATGAGGTAGAGTTGACTGTCCCATCGTATTTGGGGTCATAGTGACCTAGAAGAACTATGCTTAAATCAGATATGTCAGGCCACAAAAAACACCTAGATATCACAGTAAAGCTGCTACAAAAAAATACAGAGCATTCTATTCTCCGGACTAAACTCTTGTAATCTGCAGAAGTCGTCTGGGCGAAGAGTCACCACACACATGCGTGCCTGGCGACAGATAGGGAGGCTGTCACAGGCTAGGGTAGTCAACCCGAATTGTCAAGGCAAGCCGAAATCGGATGTGCTAGGCCTACAAGGCGCATAACGGTGGCACAACGTAATCACGCTCCCGGCGGAAATCGCACGGATATCCGTGCTGGTTACAAAAGAGCGAACGCAAAACAAAAACAAACAAACATCTGCACAAGTATGAGAACGATAGCAAAAGAAGGAAGTCAATGTTATCCAAAAGATAGGATGAAGTAGGATCTGTTGCAACCAAACTGCGAACTATGACATACAATTCTATTCAATCGTTCTAACCAGCAGGACATTGCAATATATATATATATATATTAAAAACGACAATTCACTATTATAGTAGATGAACAGCGGAAAATAGCTAGAAAGTCACGGGTAAATCAAACACTATCTACAGTGGTTATACCGCGTTCGAATTGTCTACGGACATCTGCGACAAGAATATGAATTATTAGTCATATACGAACTCATAATAAAGGACATAATTTTAGCTGAATTTCATAGAGTGGATGTAACAAATGGTCATGATCATTTTGTGATAGACGAGCAACAACAACAACGTGTCTATGATGGTATTCAGTTTTATATAGCATAAACGACAGTGTATGTGGTCGTGGATGGCAGATGTAAAACAAACGTTAAGAGGAGAATAGGAATGTAATTAGTTGATAGTGAGCTTGCTTTCAATCACCGCGTTACAGTGTGTCAGATTCGAAACCACATCCGGTAAAAAACAAAACTGGGTTGTGATTTCTTACTTAACACGGTTACTCCTCCAGTCGACTCAGTTGTAAATGAGTACCTGACGCATGAGTTAGGGGAGGTAAAGATAGCAAGGAAGGTAACTGGCCACTCCACCTAATAGTTGCTATGGCTTAGTACATGAAGAGTTATCTTCATCCCCGAGGGCAGGTTGCAGCCATGGGGTATACCTTTACCTTTAGAAATGGAAAAAAATATTTTCCTTGACATGAGAAAAAATTTAACATCTAAACAAGTTACAAAGAAGCTAATCATGAGAATTATAAAATGCTACATCTATTTTATATTACTGTATGGCTCAGAAACATGGACAATAAACAAACATTTAGAAAACTAATTGATGCTTTTGAGATATGGATATAAATGAATAGGGAGAATATCTTGGAAAGAGAATAAAACAAAGAGGTTCTAATACCACTTAGTGTGAAGAAAGAATTATTAAAAGAAATAAAGATCAGACAAATAAAATACTTTGGACATATTAAAAGACATGGCATCTTGCTGAAGACATTACTTGAGAGTAACGTCAGGGGAGACGAGCAAGGGGTAGGCAGAGATACAAGTGGGAGAGTAATATCACGAGATGGACAGGTTACAGTCTAGCAGAGTGCACCACATAGACAAGAGACAGGTAATGTTAGAGGTCTATTGCAGCCAAACTTCATTGCGGAGACGGAACTTAAATGATTATGGTGCCACGACCGGATGACGTCTGAAGTTTGACAGATCTTTAAAACATGACCAAACATGCATGTCTCCAGGTGAAACAAAACACACGTAGTTTAAATTATATTATCCCACTTTCAGGCTAGAGAAAAAAAAGATAATAATAAAATTTTTGAGAAATAAATAATAATAATATAAATAATAGTTGTGCAGCGGAGGTGAATTTACAAGTAACACAACACCTGTTTCTATATAATGTAGAGTTCAGTACCTGTATGATCTGTGGTGGTTGTTGTGCCTGAACACACCTGTAAAGTGCGAATATATTTGTAATAAATCAGCTTAGCTTATAACACTGGGTAAGATACAATTCATGGCATGTACAGCCTCTAGTGTGTCTATTAGTTCCCTGTACATACTGATACATAATGTAGGAGCACATAGGCTTTCGTAAAACGCACATGTAAACAACGAGAATGGCTAAGTGGGCACTGTAGCTGATTAGCTAGCGTCCCTTATATGCCGCATTTAGAATGCCATGGGAAAAATTTGGTATGTAATCGTGGAACGAGTAGGTATGGGCACCCGCAGGACATGATGATGTTTGTGTTTAACCAGGAAGCCACAGAAATGCGGGTTACCTAATGATCAGTATACATACACTTGCACATATGATGCGGGTTACCTAATGATCAGTATACATACACTCGCACATATGATACGTGTTACCTAATGATCAGTATACATACACTCGCACATATGATACGGGTTACCTAATGATCAGTATACATATACTTGGAGATATGATACGGGTTAACGAACACCTATGGGTTTGCCATGAGTGCAGTGACGCTGATTCATAACCAATAACTGGAATTCCGTAGGTAGTATGTCGTCCCAATATGTCGTTAGGGAGCCGCGTTAGCGCAGTGGTTAGCGCACTGGCTTCGCATATGAGTGGTCCTGGGTTCATTCCCCAGCTGAGGCGGAAATGTTTTCAGATCGCAACGGCTCCCAGGTCGACCCAGCCTTAAATGGGTACCGGATTAATCCGGGAAGTAAAGACTGCGAGGGAGAGGAGATGGCTACCGCCCTCATTTGCAGAGCCTGTGAAATGTGAGATCGCTAACATCTCACACCCCTACGGCATTAATAAATGCTATGGGTTACTTTACTTTTTTTTTTATGTCGTCCCAAGCAGATATCGAACGATATGTTTGCTGAAACAGGATACATGGATGTACTGCTTTGGTCATGATGGGATCAGAGAAAACGAGAGAGCCAATTTATTGGCAGCCAATGCGGAGATAGACGGCACAATGCTAAGAAGAGATAAAGCAGACTTGATCAAGGCAGTAATAAATTCATTTAAAGATGAAAATGATGTCAATGAAGCTGAGAGCAGACACATTAAGAGAATGTCAGAAATAGGAGTATCTACAAGAAAGAGAAGGAAAAGTTATTTGTTTTTGACAGTCCCGAAGATTACGGAATCAACACCTGACCAGGACTCTGAGTCTACATACACTGGGATGGCTGCTGGAGCGGAGGTCGGAGCACTTATGGTAGTGCTCCACGTGCTGTGATGCTAGTTTCTAATCAAGAATCAAGTTAATTAGGATAGCTGGTTGAACACGTCCAGTATTCTGTCTTGCAGATACACATAACAACTTGTACACCTTTAAACTAACATTTTCATAGATTGCTGTATAGAGAAGATGACTATCACAGCAACAGTTTACTAACATTTTCTTGCATTGCTGTATTGAAAAGTGAACTGGTATAGCAACAGTTTACTAACATTTTCTTGCATTACTTTATCGAAAAGTAGCAACAGTTTATTAACATTTTCATAAATGACCAAACTGTCAGTGGATATCTGAAAAAATGGAGAGTGTCGCAGTAACAAAACAAACAAGTGATAAACACTATATTCAAGTAATAATGCTACTGAATATTCTAACTATTAAATAGCAAAACATGAAAATAACAATAAACAAAGAAGGATTATTTCTGCTTTGCTGTCAAACAGAGACATTTTTCAAGAGTCTAATACAAACAAAAAATAGAAACACAAACTCATTTAATAAAAATGTGAGAGATGTTCCCACCTACCCTCTCTTGGTCTGACTTAACACTAATGATTTCTTTACCTTTAATTTTTCTAGCCTCGATCTATTGCTATTTCTTTCTGTCAATAATGTGTAGGCGAATATTAAATGGTTACGCTTCGTAAACATTTTTGTCATTTCCGTTGCATGAGATGGTTGGTGAGAGTATCTTCATATTTTGATTAAATAAGTTTGTTTCTTTTTTCTGTTTGCATTCGTTTATTGAAAAAGGTCCCTGATTGACTGCAACGTAGAAATAGTCAATGTTTCTTTGTTTATTGTTATTTCCCTTTTTTACTATTTGATAGCATATTCAGTAGCATTATTATTTGAATATAGTATTTATTATATTTGCATTTATTATTGTACAGGGAAGTTCCGCCGAAGACGGATGTTTCGTGCCATTGACGCAAATAAAACGGCGACACAACGCATTTCCATTCTCTGGACTATATCCTGCTGGAAATATAACAGGGCCATTGTCCTACTGCAATAGAGATCCAGCAGGAGTTTGAGAATGAACGCTGAAGAAGAAGTACAGGGAAGCAGACTCGTCATATCAATAGTGTTAGAATACGTATAAAGACTGTACGTCAGTTAGTTCAGATATCTATTAAGATTACAACTGGAGTGCTCAACAAAGAACTTTACCAATTAAATACACCAGTAATAGAGTTCGAAGTCGTACATAGGAGCTGAGACATTGAATACCACAATATATAAGAAGCATAGTAGGATTTGTAGAATAAATCTATCTCGTCTGTACCTGTTACTGAAAAGAATAACGCCAATCGAAAAATAATCAGTATAGATTAGGGCTGCGGAAATTAACAAATAATTAATCTATTAATCGTTTAACAATTTTAATCGATTAAAATTACTTTGATCGATTAAAATTTAAGAAAATATTTTTATTATTTATTTAGACGTGCAGACGTAAACAAAAATGGCGACTAATGAAAGCACCGTTGAAGTTACGTCAGTGCTACAGTTTGAATTTACAACATTTTTGTGTGAACTGTGAAGTTAAGTCATGGATTGTTGCAACATTTTTGTGTGAACTGTGAAGTTAAGTCATGGATTGTTGCAACATTTTTGTGTGAACTGTGAAGTTAAGTCATGGATTGTTGCAGATCAGATACAAATAGTTGGATCTATATATGCGTTATAATTAATCCACATTAATCAATTAATCAGTACCAGCCCTAGTATAGATGTATCACACGATGTTATTTATATCATCTTCCAACTATTATTGGTTTCAAAGTTTAAAAATAGTTCTGATATACATATATGGACAATAGCCAAGAGATAATCTTATAATGCTTTCCCGTTGATTTTTCTAATGTATATTCTATCTCTAGAGCCGTTTCTTGAGTACTTTCTCTAGAGCTGTTTCTTGAGTACTTTCTCTAGAGCCGTTTCTTGAGTACTTTCTCTAGAGCTGTTTCTTGAGTACTTTCTCTAGAGCCGTTTCTTGAGTACTTTCTCTAGAGCAGTTTCTTGAGTACTTTCTCTAGAGCCGTTTCTTGAGTGCTCTCTTGAAAGTCGTTTCTTGAGTGCTATCTCTATTGATATCATCCATTTTGTATCCTATTTTATACTATACGTTTATTCTTCTCTCTTTGGTGTTTCTCGTCATACCCTATCGGTTTGGTCTTCTTTCCTATATCATTCTTTCTCTTTTCTATTTGTTACAACTACTTACTCTACTTATATTTTCATAATTTTTATATTTCTTGTCTTTCTGCAGTAGCCACACTTCTTTTAATTTCCGACTCCTTTTATATTATTTTCTATTTTCTGTTACATTTATTAATTGTCTTTCTTCTGTCCCGTGGAAGACTTTTTGATTGAAACGTCGCCTGCTTTGAAGTATGTATATTTGTTTATATAAATTGGCAACACTTTAATCAGAATCCATTTTACTTGTATTTCCCCGTATGGCTTCAGCCCTCTCATTTCCAACCTTTTCGGGTTCGTTCCAGATACGTATCTCTTCAAAAACAAATGCATCCCTCAATCTCGATTAGCGTTACGAATCTCCATTTGTTTAATCTAACATTGATACTAAGCACTGAGACTTTACCGTGTAAACACTGTGCTGAGTGAAATACCGAGCACTCAGACTTTAAACAAAATAATTAAGAAATGTATTTACGTATTTCAATGATGAAAGCTAAATGCTTGTAAAAAAATATAACTGTTGTAGGTCAATGTTAATTCAATGTTTGTTTGATTTTGAAATCAGATTTTTCGTAGTGTTAATTTCCTATCTAGTCTTGGGGACGGTCTTTCAAATTACAGTAAGGAAAGCACAGGGAAGAGAAAGGATACCAAATATCACAGTCTGGTCAGCAATACCTGGACTTATTAAGGTAATATTGTATGTAACAGTAATAATGCGTAGCATTTGCAGTAGTAGCATTAGTCACAGTATCAATAGTATGTTGTAACACAAGCAGTAGCGTTTGTAGTAGTAACGGTAGTAGTTAGTTGTAGTAGTAAGTTAATAGTAATAGCTGTATTATTAACAGAATTAATAGCAACCACGATGATGGCTGCGTCTTTACATATATATATATATATATATATATATATATATATATATATATATATATATATATATATATATATATATATATATATATATATAAGACGATCAGTACGAATGTCAGCCTTTAAAACTCCGCGTGAACTATGAACTCTTCAGATTGCAACCAGTCTTCTGATTGATATTGCCTATTTCCAACAATCCGAATCTGCAGGGACGAGAGCAGTACATAATAAGACGCTTCAAATGAAAACCTTAAGAGTGTCATAGAATTATTAATAACCATGTCATTATCCTGTAACATGTCAGTGTGGTTGCTAAGGATGCCAAGAATGTCATAAATATGTTATTTTGGTGCAAACAATGAACGTGACATCATAAATTGATAGTTTGCAGTCCTACAATGACGCGTGCAAATGCGGTATTCAGTTACACACCTCTTGATCAGTGAAGGGTTGCAAAAATGTCTCGGCAAATGAAGGTCCAGTAAGGTGATGCATGTACAGTTTGAGTTTAGAAAAACAGTTAAAGAAATCAGAGAAGCTATACTTAGTATCAGACTATTGATAGATAAATACATGTCCAAAAAAGGATACATAAATAAATATTTGCTTCATATACTACAGCAAGGCCTTTAACAGAGTCCAACACACACAAAATAATTGAATGTCTTCAAGAAATAAGGCATAAATGAGAAATACATCAGACTGATTAGAAATATATATTGCGAACAGACTACATCAATAATGGTGGAAAACAACAATTCACCATCATCGAAATAAAGAAATAGAAGTAAAACAAGGATGTATTTTATCACCCATCTTATATACTATCTACACAGAGAATATCTTTAAACATATGTAAAGAATGCCTGAACTCAAGATCAGTGGGAAAATAATAAACATCATGTGTTATGCAGATGACACTATCCTTTTAGCAGAAAGGGAGTATGAACTACAAAGACTATTAGATGAAGTCGATAAATTAAGTAAAGAATATGAACTAGATATAAACATACCCCCCCCCTTTTTGTACCCCAAAAAAAATAATTTTATTCAGCAAAATCGCATAAGAGCAAGTGCTAAATATAAAAATACATGGTCTACAACAAGTAGATCATTACGATCAGTATTTTGGGCATATAATCATAAATGACAGTAGATGTGAAACAAAAGTTAAAAAGGGAATAAGAATGGGTAAAAGTACTTTGAATGACGTGAGGAAAATATTGACATCTAAACAAATTACAAACAAACTAATATGAACATTATAAAATTCTACATCTATTCTATATTAATGAATGGCTAAAAAACATGGACAGGACAAACAACTAGAAACAGAATTGATGCCTGTGAGATGTGGATATATAGAAGAATAGGGAGAACGTCATGGAAAGAGAAGAAAACGAACAAAGAGTTTCTAACAACACTTCATATAACAAAAAACTGTTAAAGGAAATATAGATGAACACATAATATATTTTGTATATAGTAAACGACATGGCACAGAGCAAAAGGTAGGCAGAGATACAGGTGGAATAGAAACAGCAAGAGATGGACAAGTTACAATCTAGCAGAGTGCACTAATAAAGCAAGAGACATAGGCTGTTGGAGGTCCATTGCCGCCAACCTTCGTTCCGGAGACAGCACTTCATGATAATGAAGACGATGAATGCCTGTCAATCCAGTAAATGTGTAAATGAAGTAAGATGTTTCAAAACAGCGCGAGTTCTGTAACAGATGTGCGTTCTGTTCACAAGATCAGGCAAACCGAAGTGACAACAAATTCAATTTCATCCGTTGAATGCCTCGTACAGGAAAATTACCTATTTAATGTGAGTGACATTGTAGAATATGTTGGCATGAGTTAACGTTCAGTATATCACAGTATACACGACCTGATGCATTACCACAAAGTGTCTGGAAGGCGGGTACAACGACAACTTACTCCAGAATTAAAACAACGATGTATTTATGAATGTCAAGGTGTTTTGCGGCCTCTTGAAGCAGAAGGGGATGATCACCTGCCAAGAATCGTTGCTGGAGATGAAACCTGGATTTCCTACCACGAGAGCCGCCGAAGGCTGATATGTCGGGCCATTCGCGTAAATAAATCGGCGACACAACGCATTTCCATTCTCTGGACTATATCCTGCTTGAAATCTAGTAGGACCATTATTTTGCTACAAAACAGATCCAGCGAAAGTTTGAGAAGGAACGCTGAAGGAGAAGACTTCAGGTCATTGAAGGATAATGGTCACACTTGATTTCCAGCCGGATAATGGCCCTCCTAGATTTCCAAAAGGGTAATGGTCCTACTGTATCAGTTGTATTCCACACGAGCGGCACCAATGTATCAGTGGCTTGTATGTGCAAAAGCCACCAATGTATCAGGTGTAGAAGCGGCACCAATGTGACTCCTTTGTGATATTTTATATTTTATCAAAAGGAGTGACCTTGTCTTCACAGGTAAATTGGACTCTTTATTACATTCAGGTTTTCAACATCAAGAAGGAAACTAATTGTACCATTTAGCCAAAAACATAAGTTCTATCAATGGTGTGCAACACAATTCACACATAGGTACTCATAGTTTTTCGAGACCAGTTGCATCGTCAGGACTCATGAAATCAACCCCGAAGGATTCCCGAAGGGTTCTTCTATTCCTGTATTTAACCCTTTTCCCGACCTAACTCTTAATTACACAAAATGTAATTAAACAAATGATCACCAAAATTACAAGTCAATTTAAAATATATTCTAATAATTGTATTTTTAGTTCATCTCGTAGTTTTTATAAAACTTTGTAGAAACACAGTAAGAATTCAACTGTCAATACGCTCGGATTTTAACATAATGTTCTCAGTTCATTTTAAGTTCATGATATTCCGAAAATCCTATTTCCGCAAGACTAACATTGTAAAATTATGAGTTATATAATAGATTGCTCACTGTCTCTGGTTATTTGTAAAGACTAACCCTTTTTTGTTTATCTCACCACGCTTGACCTTCTTCTTGAAGGACGACTTTCAGTGGCGTAGCTCCAAATAAACTTCTTTCTGTCCTCCAAATAAACTTGATTTGATAAATAAACTGAGCGAAACTTGGTTCTGACAAGTTTGGGTAGGAAAATGCTTCACAAGTAATGTTAAAGTTGAACATCCAGTTCTTCATTAGTAGATTTCATCAGCAGTTTCTTCACCAGAAAATATTATACTCCAAAATAGGGCATCCTCAGGAACAGACTAAACAGTAGTGCTTTGTTGACAAAATAACACCTCTAAACAGTTTCGTTCCTTTGAGCCAAAGTAAAATTTGAACTAGTGCATAAAAATCATTCATTGGAGGAACGCCAACCTCAACCTAAGTGACATAAATTTCGGTTAATTATCTGGAAAGGAATTTAGCCTGTCCAATCCTTTGGTTTCCACCACAAACAGCACTCTCCCTGGTGGAGATATTTAATGGTCAAAGAAAATCTCTTATGAAAAGACCTATAAGTCTCCCGATACATTCAAACTGAGGTTGGTTAGTTAGTCGTCGGATCATCATCACTGCAAGCTGGGACACGTCCATAGCACAAACTGATGTGTCTCCAGCTACACCCGTTTCTATATTTCGTGACGATGGTTGTCTGCGAATCACTTTCAGAAGCCACAGCTACTCAACCAGTTAGTAGATTCCTAACTCTTCCTATTAAATATAATTCACTGCTACTACAGAAGTGGGTGCTTTCAATAAACTACGCAACATATGGACGTCAAACACACTAAGAAAACACCACAAAACTCAAGTTATTTAACTCCAACATCATCCCTATTCTATCATATAGGTGCGAAAGTTGGAAAGCCACAAAAGCCACAGATAAAAGACTCGACTCCTTTGAAAACAAATGCCTACGTACCATTCTGAACGTTAAGTGGAGTGACTTTAAATCTAACACTACTATAAGAGAGGAAAGCAAACAAACCTATATATCTTCCTTCATTAGACAAAGGCGTTGGACTTACATCGGCCATGTTCTCAGAATGAACAGCCTAAGAATTCCCCAGCAATCACTATATTGGGTGCCACCTGGAGTAAGAAGAAGAGGGAGACCTAGAGAAACTCTACGAAGAACCATTAATAGAGAAGGCATGTCAATGAACCTAAACAACACGCAACAATTGAAAGACCTGGCAACACAAAGACAGAAATGG
>CM067298.1:48902261-48985176 GCA_034231615.1 Meghimatium bilineatum
TATATATATATATATATATATATATATATATATATATATATATTATATATATATATATATATATATATATATATATATATATATATATATATATATATATATATATATACTTTCATTTTAGCGGTTTTTTTATTGTTCCGACTCGCCACTAGATATAGTTACATATTTCCGCAGCCGCCGTCCGACTAAAAACGGTTGCCGACTACTGGTTAGGGGTACAATTTCTTTGTTATGAGTATTAAGCAGACACCTCTGCAATAAATTTAAGTAAACAGTATTGAAACACAACCCACTGCATAGTTGTATATATGTACTTGCCACTACTAATTCGCTAAGCAACAATTGTATATGCGCTGTGATTATTTTTACAAGAGAGTGTTTAATCTTGGAATAATAAGCAGAATGTCAGCCATAGAATATTTCATAAGCAGGTGTACCGGGAATAGTGACATCAATAACAAAGTGACATCATTACATGGAAGTAATAGGTAGAGATGTTTTTCATTTTCTGGTAACACTTCCTTACATATCATTGGATTATCCGAGAATGCCAGATAAATAGTTATATATATATATATATATATATATATATATATATATATATATATATATATATATATATATATATATATATATATATATATATATATATATATATATATATATATATATATATATATATATATATATATATATATTCTTCTTTCGCTGCGTTAATTCTAAAATTTATGCAGATTAGTTCTTTGTCATCAAGTTAGATAGTATAGATTATTCTCTTTATGTATCGCCCATGTTTAAAATAAAGTTATATGGTGGTTCTGAATGCAGAAATGTTGGTAATTGATAACTAATGATGGTGTCTAACTTGTATTCACAAATTAGCAAAAGTACTTCTCTTGACCTAATAGTGTCTTGTAAAATCACACTCAGTAGTTTGAGTGTGTAATTGAGACAAGATGCTAGAAAGCAAACATAGTGACATACTAGCTATCATTATTACTGCTCAACTCAAAGATCAAGATGGAAGTTAAAAGACAGTTGATAAACAGTATTTTATGACAACATTCTGCTATCAAAGCTAGACATGGGTGCTGATAGCAGCACAGCAAAGAAAACAATATGTGAGATGAACTGCCTGAGAATAGTTGCAAGAGTAACCAAAATAGACAAAATGAGAAATGATGAAATTAGGAGAACAATCGGTATAAGACCATGCATAGAATACAACGAGAAACACCAAATGAAATGTACTGGACACATTATGAGAATGAACCATAACCAACTGCCGACAACAACATATAACATAAGAAGATCTGGATACAAGGCCAGAGGAAGACCTAGAAAAAGATAAAGGCATAAAATAAAGATATCCCTGAACAAATACGGATTCAACGCAGCCGAGGCGACACACCTGGTCTTGGATAGACAACTAAAGATCCAGCTACCACCGCTACGCTTAACGGACAGTGTTGATATTCTGACCATCATCCACCTGTGGATAGACAATAGATAGGTATTGAAGCGATCTTAGCGGTTTTCAAAACAGCTCACATAATGATGTGATATCGAAGGATCGCACACAAGGCTCTTTGCGATAAATAATAATGTGGCAAGAGTCCTACATTGCTTAGTATCTATGGCATAATCATTTGCAAACCTATGTGGTACGTTATTGAATAAGATAGTGGTCGAAGATTTGTCATTTAGAAGCAGAACACATAATTTGTAGTAACAGGTGGGCCTGAACTGCAGATCTCTACTTACCTAGTGATAATGTTTTTGAAAATACATTTAGAAACATGAACATCAGAACATTTACGAATATGAGATGAGTTATATGACAGACTTTACAAGCGCTGTGTCTGTCGCCGATGTGAAAATTTCTGCTCCACTCATACACCTGCTGAATTGAGATATATATATATATCATCATTTTAATCCTGTATTAAAGACGAATACATTCGTCGGCAGCAAATAAAAATACTCAGTGACTCCATGAACATGATTGTGAAAGTTCAGACGGGGTACGTTCGAGAACAGTGGCTGGATGCAGTGAATAATTCCTGTGTGCGTACAGTGACTTTTTATTTTTGTGCCGGGACACGCGGGAGTCCGGCAGATAGGTTGGCCGCCCACGCTGCTTCTACGACGGTTGGTGGAGCGATGGATTGGGCAGACATTTTGAATGCCCTACGGGAAAACGCACGAACAAATGACTGTACAAGTGACGATGACTCTTGTTCCATGATTAGAATAAAGGAACTTGGTTTGAAATGTGGTGTCGCTAGAAAGGAGAGGTTTCGTGGGCAAAAAAGAATGATGGTCAATCAACAACGTACTGGGACTGTCAGTCAACGTGTAATGGCGGATACACCCAAGGAAAGATCTGAGCACCTATGGACTTGTCCGGAGTGCAATGACGATGATTCAACGACTAACTAACTAACTAACTATATAAAAAAACGTTCTGACTATCAAGAACCACTGTTAGCAGTTTTTTTCTTCTTCTTCTTCTTTCGTTCACTTGAAACATGTCTATATCTGTAATTCTGTCTCCTTAATAAAACTCACTGTCTTTTGTAGTTCATACAGTGTCCCATAGAGCTTTGATTCCAGTGTTGTTTCCTCTAGCCAATATTTCTGCCTCAGCGTTTCATGCTCAGAACACTCTTGAAGTATATGTTTGGCACTCTGTGCTGCCTGTCCACATGTACACATGGCCGTGTTGCCAATCTTGAACTTTGTATACATGTGACTGCGGAGTCGGTTGTGTCCTGTTCTGAGACGTAGAATTATAACTTGTTCTGATCTGTTCATAATGTGATAGTCATCTTGTGTTGGTGTTTGTGGCTTTCTTATTGACTTGATCATCTGTTTTTTTTTCTGATGGTAGGTGATTCGTATATCTGGTTGGTCTTCGGCAGCACCTTCCTTAGCCAGTTCGTCTGCTTTTTCATTTCCTGGTATTCCACAGTGAGAGGGTATCCACTGCATGGTTACCCTATACTGTTAAGACAATTCGCTAAGGAGTTTTTTCAAGTCTGTTAGTTTTCCAGACTGGAGAGCTTGAAGCACTGACCTTGCATCTGTCAGGAATACCACAGTCTGTAGGCCAGAGTTGGAGTTCAGCAGTTTTTTAGCTGCCACACTAATTGCCTGGATTTCTGCATCATAATTATTGCAGAATTTATTTACCTGTTGTGTTCTGATTGTATCTCTAGGCTTGTGTGGATATTCTATATATACACCTGCACCTCTATTCCTCACAGCATTCTTTTCTGACCCATCTGTGTATACTCTGACCGATATATCTTGTGGATATTCCTCATCTAGGAAACTTAGGGTGACTGTCATTCGCTGCACACTGTTCTGTTCGTCCTCGCTTAGTATTCCTTTCACATGAGTCTGAATGTATATAGGCATTCCATGTCTTTCACTCCACGGGGTTTGTTCTGGTACAGACCTTAAGGGGCTGTCAACTTCAGGTAAGTGTGTAATGCTTGATGGATAAAGGTAGATTTTGAAATCTTTCCTTCATTGGATGACTTGGCATACATTGAAACATTTCTGCTTGAATTAGTACTTTTGTGTCTCTGCGTTCGCCAAGTGTTTGCATTCTTCCCATTTTCTGCATCTCTGCTATCGGTGTAGATTTCATTGCTCCCAATATTATTCTAAGTGCCTGTTTTTGCACTTTATCTAGATCTTGTAATGTGGTGTTTGATGCAGGACACCACGCAGCTGAACCATATTCCAGGTGTGGTCTTATGCCTTGCTGGTAAACTTTACTGAGTATATTTCCACTGTCTCCCCATGTGGTTCCACTTAGTTTTCTCAGGATAACTAACTTCCTCCTGGCTTTTGTTGTTGCTTTGTTTATGTGCTGCTTCCATGTCAGCTTATCATCAAAAGTAACTCCGAGGTATGTGGGTTGTTTGTCTTCTTTCAAGAGCTCTCCATCTATCTTGATATGACCAGCTTTTTGTTTTGGTGAGAGGGTAAAGAGTGTAGTGCTGCACTTATCTGTGTTAATGCTGACGCACCATCTATTTGCCCATAAGGTTAGGGCATCGATATCTCTTTGTATTTGGTTAGTGGCCACTGTTGCATGTTCTTCCGTGCACCAGATCACCAGGTCGTCAGCATACATTGCCACTTTGATCCCGTGTGGTAGTTCAGCAACTAGGTCATTGATGTAAACCAAGAAAAGTGTGGGTGACAGGACTCCTCCCTGGGGGACTCCATGACGCAGTAAAACTTTCTTGCTCTTGCGACCATCTAATTGTACCCTGGCTCTTCTATTATGCAGGTATGCTTTTACCCATTTGTATATTTCTGCAGAGGTGATGGGGCTTAGTTCAGCCATCAGGGGCTGGAAACTAAGACTGGTCGGGCAGTCCCACTCGAGCAGGACCATAGTCATGCCCAAGTAAGCAGAGTGCTGAAGACGGAGGCATCCAGCCAAAAGGCGCACAGATAATCAGGATGCCACGCACAAAACACAATGGAAACTGTTAGCAGTGATAACACGATGTAATCGTGATGGGTTAGACATGTAACGAGACACGACTCACTTTTAAAAGCTATTTTGCAAGGAACGGTCGAGGTTGGAAGAAGAAGAGATGGACAAAACATCCGGGATTGATAACGTTAAGGAATGGTCTGGGCTTGTTTCTCTACACTCTCCCGAATGACCGAGGACAGAGGTACTTGGACGGTTTTTGTGTACGGATGTTTCCAGTATAGCACCCTCTACGACCGTGAATGATCTTTTGTTATTCTTATTATTAAAGGGAGGACAAGTGAAAACCTCGTACTCCCTCAAAGTTCTATGACGATTATATAGTATTTAGGATAATTTCAATGTTGTTTACAATAATATACTGTGTAATAACTTTCGTATTTATGGTAATAGGATTACATGAACCACGATCTCAATTTTTTTGGGTTAAAAAAGCTATGATATACGAGTACATAAATTAGACTCACGCCCACGTTTGAAAGGAGCGTACCTTATAACTAGATACACACAATCTTCTTCTTCTTTCCTTCCTCTTTTACCCTTTACGGGTGTCGGGGGAGATACAATGTTCTTGATCTTGCTTTTCTGGCAGCTTCAGATGTTATTTGGTGTTCGTGTAATGTCTCTTTAATGTTGTCGATCCAGCGTACTCTAGGTCTACCCCTGGCTCTTCTTTCTGCTTCTCTCTTCACATATGCTTTATAAACTAATGAATCACACGACATTCTTTCCAGATGACCGAACCATTGTATCTGTTGGTTTTGTATGTATTGTAGAATTGATATGACACCCATTCTTTCTCTTATGACCTCGTTTCTAATTCTGTGTCTTCTGGTCACTCCTGTGGCTTTTCTCAGACATCTCATCTCTGTTGTAGCCAGTTGTCCCGTATGATACACACAATGAATGACCAATTGTTATATTTCAATGAATAAACTTCGGAGATTATCGTTCCATCACAACTTCTATTATATGTGATGGTCACAGCCCTGATATAATCAAATCCGCTGTTGAAAGGAGAGTGCCTCGCCATATGAGTTACTTTTTATTCTCACATACTCTATGTTATAATAAAGTGTAGCGCATGGCTGAGGGGCTAGAACGATGGTCTTCACACTAGTGAGGTCTAGAGTTTAAAAAATAAAAAAAAACCCTGTACATTAATCAGCAATATAAGAAAAAGGCAATCTTCATTTTTTGGCCTCTTAATGAGACAGGCAGGTTTAGAGAACATAGTCACAACAGGCAAAATTGAAGGCAACAGAGACAGAGGTCGACAACGTGTGAAAATATTAGACAGTTTGACAACCTGGCACGGCAAGGAAACAACAACGACTTTGATACATAATACTGTGGACAGAGAGCTGTGGAGAGCCATGACCGCCTACGCTAGACGGCATGGCACCTGAATGACCCAGTACATGACCTGGCGACAGCAAGATCATGCGACCTGTATCACACAGCTATTCAATCCCCTCCCTGCTACTCCTTAACGGGAAAAATGCAATATTGACAGTTTAAAAAAAATGCTATAATGTCTGTCTAATGTACCCAGTCCATTAGTAGATCTACATCTGCAGTCTCATTTCTGTTTGTCAAATACAGGCTCATGTCTTGGTATCATGCCAGATGAGCATCTTCCAAAGAGATTGTTATATGGGCAACAGTGTATGGGTAGGTAAGAGTTCTAGCGGATACCATAAGATTGACTATAAGATTGACATACCATTTTAATGACTAGTTTAAGATGTCTCCAAAGCACTGCAGCGTTGGTCAGCATCGTTGGAAATCCCATCTCTTAACTGTGTAACCTAACATGGACAGATCAGTGCGGGTATTAAAAGCTTTGAAAAAGGGATGCTGTTCCTCCTTCGCAAGCGAAGATGAGCATGACATGAAAAACAATAAATGTAACGAGCAAGTAGAACAACAACAAAACATTTGTGATTGTCTAAATTGGTGTGTGAGTTCGTAGATGCCCGATGAGTCCGATTCGTGTCAGAAAATTCTATTGCAGTGTATGTAGGAGTGTAGAGAATTTGGGGTAGGAGAGATTTCGGATTTGCCCTTCCGCTTCCGTCGCTTGTAAATTGTAACAGTGTTCTTTCTTTTTCAAATTTAGTGATACCAGCAGTGATCTGGGTGTGTTAGCATCAGCTATACAGCTGAGCGATCAAGAGCTGTAGATGATTCAGAGAACACTGAAGGCGATTCAAAAGAAATACAAACTAAGTCAGACTGTTTTCTCTCATTCCAAGAACTAAGAACATAATATAATAACTTTTCATAGCATGAATTAGACCCATCAACTATCTGATGTACCACAAACACCAAACATAATTTTACTATTTCAATGTCATGCTTCGTTTCGAAGGTGGAGCATCTTCATCATTAGCATCATCAACCTGGCCACCACTACCACCGTCACCATCACCCTCACATCTGTATCATAACCATCATCATCATCGTCATCATAACCACTATCTTTATCATCATCATCAACATCACCATTATCATCATCATCTTCATCAACACCATATTCATCAACACGATTTCAATCAACACCATCAACATTCTAGAAATTTAAAGAAATTTATCTTTATAATTGTCATCATCACCACTATCATTGTCAGCATCATCATACATTCAAATTGAACATGTCCATAACTTGATCACAATCCTATTCGGTACATCTACAATGTCTGAGGTAAATACTTTGTTTAAAATATAGTACTCAAATGGTTCCTCCTGATATCTATATATTTTTTGGCCTTTCTTATATATCTGTATTTAATCTATTATTATTTGTGGCAAAGATGAAGAAACTTTCAAATTATTTCACTATCTCAACATTTATTCCTATATTTCTACAAAAGACAGTGAGTTTTATTAAGGAGACAGAATTGCAGATATAGACATGTTTCAAGTGAACGAAAGAAGAAGAAGAATTCTTATATTTCATTATTTTCGTCACTTTATTCTACTAACATTAATGGAATTTATTATATGTATAAGTAAAGATAAGGATAAGTTCAGTTGTGAACTAACGTTACATCGCGCAGTTATAAATAAAAGTTCTCATCCATGACCGTCTACATTATAACACTTACTGACTTATAGAAAATACAGTCTTAAATGACTAATTTTACTATTAAAGCAAATAAAGGTATGTCCCATTGCAGCAACCTGCCGTTGGGGATGAAGATAACTCTTTATGTACTAAGCCGCAACAGCTAGTAGGTGGGTTGGCCAGTTCCCTTCCTAGCTGTCTTTACCTCCTCTAACTTATGCGTCAGGTACTCATTTACAGTTGAGTCAACTGGAGAAGTGCCCGTGTCAAGCGAGAAATCAGAACCCGGATTTTGTTTTTACCGAACGTGGTTTCGAACCTGGCACGCTGTAACCCAGTAATACAGCAAGCTCACTATCAACTCGGCTACCGTGCTCCTAATGTGACTTTTAATCTGACTATTACCGTGATTTTAATTGGCCGCTATGACTATGTGTGGCGCATGGCCGAGAGGCTGGAGCGTTGGTCTCACACTAGTGAGGTTTAGAGTTCGATCCTCGGTAAGGACGGAGTTTTTTTCTGCCTGAGGGTAAACTAAAAAAACTAACCCTGTATATTACATGGTGACAACATGAGCATGCGGCACTTATCACACAGTTACAAAATCAATTCCTGCAACTCCTTAACGGGAAAAATGCAGTATTTGACTTTTTTTTTGACAGCTATGATTATACTTTGTGTGACAACCAATAAAAATCATGAGAGTTTGTAATAATTAGTCATTTTAAGAGGCTTGATATATTATTAGTCAGTAGGTCATGTTGTAGACGACTGCCTAGCAAGTGGTTAACCCGAATTTCCCCACTAGTGACGGTTTAGTAGGTATTTTGCCATTCCTTGACCTTCTCAGATCTTAGCACAGTACCATTTTCTGTTTGCTGGTACCGAAACTTTGTCGTCATGTAAACAGATGAGTGACCTAATCTGTACACAAACAGTACTTCCTGTATGTACTTGTATTGAATTTCTGCTCCACGTGATGCCGGCGCCCAAAAATAGAGTTAACAATAGCGACAAAGTGACCTGTCAAGCATGTCGTTAGAGGCGACTAAGAAGGTTTTGGTGAGGATTTGTCTATCCCATCCCATATACGACTAAAGTACCACAGAAAACATGATGAAGTCGGATGTGTCAGGCTAAAACGAGCAGATACCACAGCTATAAGCTCTCGTAGCTATTGTTCACTTTCAAACTGACTTATCAGTATATCTCCGATTGTTTCTGACTCATTTACTGAAAAATAATCTTGTCATATCTACAATCTGTCTGAATATAAATTCTGTACATATTAGAAACTAAATGACCTTTTCAACTTCAGAGGTTGTCCATATATTTCATGACAATTTTAAAAATAATTTTACCTCCCACTCCTCTTCTTTAATTATGTCAAATTTATTTAAACCGCCCCCTACCCACGACTTAAAAAAATTAGCCGAAATAGTAAGAAAACTACATGTTTATTTCACATTTTTAGAACAAAAAAATTAATGTATAAAAACAATATTGCTGGCCATAACGTTTGTCATTTTCCCCCTCCCCATTGTCAACAATTGTCAAACGTTTTCGGACCCCTACTCCAAATTGTTGAAATAGTTTGTGGACATCCAGTTATTAGATATATTTAAAAAAAATCTCCTTAATATCTATACATATAGATATGATTATAATCAGAAACTTATTCGTTATCTTGAAATGGTTGCCTTGAAAGTGATTAGATTGAATAACAAACTGAATAGTTAAAAACGAAAAACAAAACATGTTCTTATCAAGATAAATGCAAATGTACCATATATTATTGAAGTATACTTTTCTTACGTAACAAGTATCAGACATAACATTGATATACACATGTTCTCTTCGTGATTAATCACATAGACTATGAAATATAACGTATCGTGTTTTATCTTTATGTAATCGACTTTCTCTGGATGCTGAAAAATACTCCCAGGTGTTTGTCACGAAAACGAAACTTTATTATTTGTAAAGAGGACACATTGAATAGTTTCAACTTAAAGTATAGGTAGTTAATACTCGTTTACTTATCGTGTCATATCATACATTTTCACTGTTAGAAGTAGTTTTGTAGGTTAGAAACTTATTATTGAGAATTTATAGGCGAAAGTGTCATGGAGTGTATGTAGTGTATGAGTAACCACAGCCGATTGGAATTTATTCCTTTAACTGGTCAATCTTGTTGGCTGATCTGTGTTTTTAACTTGTTGGCGACACAAAATATATTCGTGGTGACTAATGAAAATCCAAAAAATATAACACGGATCAGCTAACGATGTGACTAGTTCGAAGGCCTTAGATTTCTCGTCGGCTGTGCAACAACCTAGCCAACAACTAGCTCAAATCTCATGGTTTATATAAAACAGACTCCCGCCGAAGACGGATGTGTCGGGCCATTGGCGCAAATAAAACGGCGACACAACGCATTTCCATTTTCTGGACTACATCCTGCTGGAAATCTAGCTGGACCATGATCCAGCTAGATCCAGTTGGAGTTTGAGAATGAACGCAGAAGAAGAAGAAGATATAAAACAGACATTTGAAAAGGTGCCACCATATTCTAGATTTTTTGTTATCATTTATATTGTTATCAAATAATAATATACTTTTAACAAATTTATGTCGGTATCAAAGAAGATCCGATATCAAGATGTGGGCCACAGTAATACAAAGAAGAAATATGATACTAAGTGAATAGATAATAATGTTAGAAAAATAAATAGAATACTGATACTATAAGTAATACAATTTGTTCTGTGTATTATTCATGCTACTTATTATTATTATTACTTTTATTATTATTATTATTATTATTATTACTGTTGTTATTATTATGTGTATTGTAAGTATGTATTTCTGTAGCACAGCAATACTTACTCATATAATAATGTTTTAATTTGTTTAATAAAGGTCTCTTTAGTCTAAACAATGATTTAGATTGTTATGTTAATTGAAAGACCTAATTGATTTTGTGGTTTTAATCTAAAAAATTTGTATAGGCTTATACTATTTAGGCATAATTGTTACAAAGAAGTGAACAGAGGTATTTAACGTTATCCAGACATTTGTGAAGGAAAAGATCACAACAAAAAAGGAACGTGAATTCAAACATGGAAAAAGCAACGTTATTAACATTAGGAAGTCTGGTCTGGATGCTGCATACATGTGTCGTAGACGGTCAAAATATTACCACATGTTTCTACGACTCGACAAGCTGTTCTTGTCAAACTAACATGGGAACAATTTATTTGAGCCAAGCAACACAGAGTACGCCGTAAGTTATAAATAATTAATAATTATTTTAAAAAAAAACATTTTTCTACTTTCTTCTTCTTAATCTCTTTCTGCTACTTCTTCTTCCTTCCTCTTCTTCTATTTTTTCCTTTTTCTTTTCCTTTCTGTCTCCACGTTTGTATTTGTCTTCATCGTCTTTTCTTGTCTTCATGTTCAAACTCTTGATGATAAGCAGGATGCTGTACGGGAAAAGAAAGAACCGTGTCGTAGATTATAACCTAGCTGCGATATCTGCGTATTTCTACCAGCCTAAGCATGGCTACTGTATCACTTTGCACTTTGCTTTGTGGGCTGCTAATGAAATAATAAAACAGCTAATAATAGGATGCTAGAAGCACTACAAAACTTGACATCTGGAATAAATGACTGCTTAAAATAAAATAAAATAAAACATACACAATTTTTACACTAAAAACACAACAACTAAAAGTTCCACCGAAGATAAATGGGCACAAGCTACTTGAAGAAAAGAGTTCCACAAATCTTGCAATAACAATAAGCAATAATAGAAAGTTGAAAAACAAATCAGAAAAGCTATGAAATAGAACGAAAAATATTCGCGTCCTTATTAAATAAATTCACAGAAGTACCGGGGAAGCAGACTATTGTATATTGAAACAGTTGCATATACAAATTCATTTCAGACCAGCAGAGAAATATAGAATATCAGTCTGAGAAACTACTCCGAAATCTGACTTTTGAAGAACCATAAGAATCCTAAACGAAGCGGAGAGAATCAATGTCGGAGCAAAGAATGCAGTATCATTAAAATAAATGAACAATAATACAAACTATGACAGACAGAAGGAACTAAAGAGCACCACATCACGCAGAAAAATGTGCAAGACTAACAAATGAATGGAAACTTAAAAGGATATAGTCGGAGATTACAAAAATAGAGTCTTTTGACAAAGAAATCGACAGAATTTGCACCTAATATACCAGATCTTTAGACTAAGGCACAACCTTGAAGACTAGTAGCACATTTCCATCATGGAGATACAAGAAATTGCCAGACCAGATCGACATCATACCAGCAATCATGACAAAGGGCAGATACACAGATCCTGATAAGAGGCATCGACCGCAACAGATTACTTACAAATATCCAGGCTTAGAATGGACACACGTGTCTACAGATGGATTTTCAACACAAAATATTGAAAACAGAGGCGGAGGAATATACACAAAACTAATAAAACGACAAGTAGGAAATAGCAGGTACTAATAACCACAGAAAACTATTCCAACAACTTCAGAGCTGGAGCACTAAAATCTCTCCGATAATCATCACGGGGAACAAAGAATACACCAATGGCAATATAGTGTTAGTCTTTATCACTTATAGCAGCACTTAGGGACAATAAAAACAGTGAGTTAGTCTAATAGTGCAACAGAGGTTGCTAGGGGATGTTATATGTTTTCTGCAAGCTGGGAGTGCAAGATATTTAGTTACTAAAATTATTTGCACCTGAGAGATATTTAGAACATAACTGGCTACACACTGTTGTGGACAGAGTACCTGACGACTCAATATATTTATACAAGTCCGCCGCTTGTTAATAATATTCTGCAGTCTCTCATATTTGTATTACGCACATTAGTTAACATTAGTTAACATTAGTTAACTGTCAGATTTGCGCTGGTATATCGTTTGAGTTCGGCACGGAACTTGATGGTGATGATCGCTTGAGTGTCACCGACTTTAATAACTAACTATCTTTCACTCCCAGATTTCACAAAATACGTCATACCCCCTCCCCCCCCCCCAACCACTATCATCTGTTGCAGTAGCTTCGACAAAGTAAAGGTGCAGTGGATCCATGCCTGCTACAACATACACGGAAATATAGACATACACTTATCAAAAAGTATCCAAGCAACTACCAAGTTGGAGACAATGCAAATATGATGAAATAAAGTTGCTAATTACACAATTCAGCGAAAAATGGCTAAGAAAAACATTCAACCACTTAAGCGTGGATATGTGTTACTTTTGACCTTATATAGGATGGAACAACAAACAATATCCCTATATTTGCTGATTATGTGAATGGCAGGTGATAGTTTACATTTTGCTCAATTTTCAGTTCTGACACTATAATTATATTGATAAAACAAAGTAAATTTGACGACAAATGACGAGATATATAAAGAAGACTTTTAAGATTATGCAGTTGTTTGTATATCGTCCATGTGTTTCCGTGGACCAAAATGGAGCAACAAATAGCATCACTGTGATCTGACATGCATGTTGTAAGAGGTGACTGAGAATATTGTGTGGATATGTTAACAGTCCCATTTCATTGAGGGTAAAAGTTACTCGGAAGCCATGCTGTAGTTGGATGTGTCCAGCCAGGCAGCTATGATATTGCAGTTAAATGTATTCTATGACACGAACGACACTTTTCGTTCTCCGGACTACATCCTGCTAATTTCTAGAAGTTTGATAACGAAGTTGTGTGTTCTTCTTCAAGTAATTCTGAGTATTCGACGTTGTTAAAATATTCTCCTGTTCACACCATAGAATACTAGATATCAAATGTTTGTGTTTTTCATGGTCAAAATATCATACACATTCTCATTTATTGCAGCTTTAAAATTAGCCATGTGCGACTAGTGCAACAGCGTCATAAGCAATAACCAGGTGCGCCTCAACCGAACTAATGATAGTGTATGTAAAGGGGTATATGATAGTGTATGTAAATGATAGTGTATGATAAGAAAAGGAAGTTCAAGAAGACGATGTACCAGAGACATCGAAGAACGTATGCATATATCTCTGGCCAATGCAGTCCTGCTTGCCTGGAACAGAGAGGCTTTCAGAGTATCCAAGACGAAGACAATGTTCTGGAAAAAATATATCAACTTGATATATGTAAAGGCAGGTAGCATTTTCACAGGACGCCAAAATTTATAATACTTAATAATAAATTGTCAATGTAACTATTACTTCAGCAAACTGGAGTGTAGTTATATGTTACTGGTTTTGTCATAGTGAAACTGTTACATGATTCTTGGAAGTAAACGTGAATTATCTGCTCCTGAATTTAAAAATAAAGCATTGGTGGGAGTGATTTGATTTTGACATAATCGATACATATGTTATTTCATAAAATAGAAGTCGCGATTAGATAATTGTTCTTGGTATTATTTATATATATATTGTGTAAACGCATCTTGAGTTAAATGTAATCAGTTCCCCTGTCGAAATCAGCGTTTCTTTATCAGTAGTTTATATCAACATTTACACTGGACTGATTGACTGTTTTAGCTTGATATTTCACTAGCTTAGTAACTCCCCTATCTCTTCCACATTGACTGTTTTAGCTTGATATTTCACTAGCTTAGTAACTCCCCTATCTCTTCCACATTGACTGTTTTAGCTTGATATCTCACTAGCTTAGTAACTCCCCTATCTCTTCCACATTGACTGTTTTAGCTTGATATCTCACTAGCTTAGTAACTCCCCTATCTCTTCCACATTGACTGTTTTAGCTTGATATTTCACTAGCTTAGTACCTCCCCTATCTCTTCCACATTGACTGTTTTAGCTTGATATTTCACTAGCTTAGTAACTCCCCTATCTCTTCCACATTGACTGTTTTAGCTTGATATCTCACTAGATTAGTAACCCCTATCTCTTCCACATTGACTGTTTTAGCTTGATATCTCACTAGCTTAGTAACTCCACTATCTCTTCCACATTGACTGTTTTAGCTTGATATCTCACTAGCTTAGTAACTCCCCTATCTCTTCCACATTGACTGTTTTAGCTTGATATTTCACTAGCTTAGTAACTCCCCTATCTCTTCCACATTGACTGTTTTAGCTTGATATCTCACTAGCTTAGTAACTCCCCTATCTCTTCCACATTGACTGTTTTAGCTTGATATCTCACTAGCTTAGTAGCTCCCCTATCTCTTCCACATTGACTGTTTTAGCTTGATATCTCACTAGCTTAGTAACTCCCCTATCTCTTCCACATTGACTGTTTTAGCTTGATATCTCACTAGCCTAGTAACCCCTATCTCTTCCACATTGACTGTTTTAGCTTGATATTTCACTAGCTTAGTAACTCCCCTATCTCTTCCACATTGACTGTTTTAGCTTGATATCTCACTAGCTTGGTAACTGTCTTATCTCTTCCACATTGACTGTTTTAGCTTGATATCTCACTAGCTTAGTAGCTCCCCTATCTCTTCCACATTGACTGTTTTATCTTGATATCTCACTAGCTTAGTAACTCCCCTATCTCTTCCACATTGACTGTTTTAGCTTGATATTTCACTAGCTTAGTAACTCCCCTATCTCTTCCACATTGACTGTTTTAGCTTGATATCTCACTAGCTTAGTAACTCCCCTATCTCTTCCACATTGACTGTTTTAGCTTGATATCTCACTAGCTTAGTAACTCCCCTATCTCTTCCACATTGACTGTTTTAGCTTGATATTTCACTAGCTTAGTACCTCCCCTATCTCTTCCACATTGACTGTTTTAGCTTGATATTTCACTAGCTTAGTAACTCCCCTATCTCTTCCACATTGACTGTTTTAGCTTGATATCTCACTAGCTTGGTAACTTTCTTATCTCTTCCACATTGACTGTTTTAGCTTGATATTTCACTAGCTTAGTAACTCCCCTATCTCTTCCACATTGACTGATTTAGCTTGATATTTCACTAGCTTAGTAACTCCCCTATCTCTTCCACATTGACTGTGTTAGCTTGATATCTCACTAGCTTGGTAACTTTCTTATCTCTTCCACATTGACTGTTTTAGCTTGATATCTCACTAGCTTAGTAACCCCTATCTCTTCCACATTGACTGTTTTAGCTTGATATTTCACTAGCTTAGTAACTCCCCTATCTCTTCCACATTGACTGTTTTAGCTTGATATCTCACTAGCTTGGTAACTTTCTTATCTCTTCCACATTGACAGCCTTCGCAAAGACTAGGTGCCACAGAATGATATGTGTGCTTAAGAATCGATACAGTCTCATAAAACACGATATAATACATCCCTCTCAAAGCAGGACGCACATTTTTTAAGTTATTACACAGTAACAAAGAGCTATTATCTTCTAGTACACGAAGAGTTATTTTCATTGGACGGCAGGTTGCTACAATGGGACATACCTTTATCATATTGTTTTCTGAGAATAAAAGACACTATTTGGAAGCCTCTAATCTTCGCCCCCCCCCCGAATTCATACGAAAATGTGAACAGCGAAATGAAGCGGAAATCGCACTTGTTCAAATTGATGAACTAAATGCTAATATTATAATATTGTAGAGAAACAGTACAGAGAACATCAACTTTAAAGTACAATGGAGTGTGACAGATGTTTGAAAACCTCACAGCTAAAATGGTGCTCACAACGATGAAAGTGTTGTGTTTGGCAAAACAGCACCACGTCTAGGAAGGTTACGTTTCACGTAGTATTACCTTATATTGATTGACGTCATTTTTACAAGTTCAATTTTCTGAGGATACCATTTGAATCAACAAAGTACGTGCTATGACTAATATACTAGGTAGGCTGCGTGCTGTCTTGTTGAAAGGGACTGAATACATATGTGGAAACCCATGTATAATGAAGTCAGCCCTCTACACCTTTGAACCTTTTGTACTTACACTCTGAAAAGAAACAATAATAACGTGATATTCTCGGCAATATTAGCATAAGTTCCGATGTACCTACAGAATCACGTGATATTCTCGGCAATATTAGCATAAGTTCCGATGTACCTACTCGAAGCATAACTCAGACTTGCTAGTTAGTTTACAGACCATCCAGACTGTACTTTTAAACCATCGATCCATATTAGCTCACATCTTCATATCATGTATACACTGATATCACCAACATTGTGTTTGTTATCCAGTCTCCTTTGAACTAGCCGTATGTACAAAAGTAACATCTGGCAATTATCATCAGGTACAACACTCAAAACCCAAGTACATTGGATCAGTACTATTGGTTGCCTTGCAATGACTTCACAATGAACGGTCTTAAAGCTGGGGTAAGTCAACACATATATATGCTTAATTATGTACATACATATACACAATTAGTGAGACATGCTTCAAATGGTGACTGTAAAAGCATGGTATAAATAATAGTAACCACGTCATTGCCCAGAAGCTTGTTAATATTGTTTTTAATGATATATAGAGCGTCCTGAAAGTGCCACCACTTTGCAGACAAGCAGCACGACAGTTATAATGACAGTTTAAAGATGACCGCCCCATTATTTATTACACACCATAGAGGAGCAGCATTCTGATTCGTTTCTAGATCAGTGAAGGGTGACACTCGCTGTACAGGTAGATCTAATTCTAAGTGATTTTCATCTTTCTGTTCTGAACGATTGAGAGGTAAGAACTTAATCAAGATATACAGCAAGTGGTATTTGAGTGGTTAGAAACACGACCAAGATGACTTTTTCTACAAAATTTCAAATACTATATATGCGCCGGAGGACTACTATCGAACACAACAGTGACTATGAAGAAATATAATCAATTCTGTGTTTACACTTTTCAGAATATATTCACCAAAGCAATATTTAAGGCTTTCATTTGAGACACCATCGTACCATCAGATTAAAAGTAAACCAAAAAAGACAAGTAAACATAAGCACAGATTAATAAATATAATAATAATAATACAACGCAAACCCATTCAGGGTCGTGGGGATGTCACATTGAGACATTTGATGCAGAAAGATGTCCACACATATCTATTCTCTACCATACTGATGAGTTTGGAAACTTCACGTCCTGCACATCCGTGATGTTATCCAGTCATGTCTTCTACTTCCCACCTTGTGTTCTACGACCCCTCCTGACGCTGTACCTTGAATAATAGTTTTTGTCATTGAGGAATGTCTCATCACGTGACTACACCACCGACGTTTACGAAAGTTCCATGACTGTTAACAGTGGTTCATGTTGACCCGCTAATACATTTATCCAAGTAAATTTAATAGGAAGCCAGAGGACAATTTTTAAAAATTCTTGAGACTAACGGGAATTGAACCAGTCCGTTGAGATGCGGTTAGTCAAGTACTGAAAAACGCGTGTGCAATTGTTGCTAGGCGACTTGGTGCCGTAGAACGGACTGGTTCAATTCCCGTTAGTCTCAAGAATTTTTAATACATTTATCCTATCACGCAGAAACACATTCATCTTAAGTTCTCGGTAACAGACAGGGAAATTCTCCCTAACAATTGAGGGGCCCGATGCGAAACGGATTGCGCGAGGCCCAGTCTGGGTACGGAAGAGGATAATAAACAAAATTATAATATGAATTTATGGGCCTATGAAGTGCTGGGCCCACTGCGGCCGCATAGGTTGCAATGGCCTAAGACCGGCCCTAGTAACAGATACCAAGAATACGTCTATAGCATTTGTTTTCAAACGCCTGGATTCTTCTAAGTAATTAATAAATACACAAAACTAAGAGACATTAAATTTTAGTTTTAAAGTAGTTCTGGAGAATGGATAGTATATTGGACTTGTGACTAACAATCCAAGTTAGTATAGTAATAGGGGTTACAGCACTTTAGCTACAACAGCCCCACCAAAAATGATCAAGTATCGTCTTCGAGCATAATGCTCTAGTCCGTGGTAGAGAAACATGTGTTCCCTGTGGTCACAATCTTCAGGATGGCTGTAGACATTTTCTAATCGGTCGCGATCAGTCGATGCTACAGTCATGCTCGAGAATATCATATTCTTTCTTCTGGACCACGTGATCATGTATAGTGGTCTTTAACTCTGTACTTCCATTGTGTTTTTATAAAGCTTGCTATCTGAGTTCCTCGACTCGATTCTCCTGTAATATAATTAAATAGATTCTATATATTCAATCTAACAACTTAACACTTGTTGGTACACAACTTCACACATGAACATAGTAACTAATTACTTCCATATTTTTATACATTCACCACTTTTTAAAAATTTCACTACAGAGATCAAATTAAATAATCATACATAACAACTAAACTATAATTAATCTTGGGACTGCCACAGTAAGGTCATCTCTGAAATGAAAACTGTCATTAAGCATACCATTACATAATAGGGCTCATTAGCCATCTACGAACTCATAATCAAGGACATAACTAAAATTGAATTTTCAAAAGTGGATGTAACATATGGTCATCATCACATGTGATGGGCGAACAACATAACACATAATTTCCATGGTAGGCCTGAGTCATTAGGATCAATGTTGCCCTGTAAAGCAAACTCAATTAATTGACATGCTTAATTCAACTCTAGGTACTCTAATAAGATTCTGGTTGCCGTAATGTGACGACGTGTTTACATTTGTGTTTTCTGGATTACGCGAATTTCGATGGTGTGATTAGCGTATTACTGGTGATAGTGTGATGCCAAATTTAGTTCCAACCTGTAGGATCTGTGTTTTTTGTTCTTAGACGATTATAGGTGGAGTGTATTTCATTCAAGTTGTTCCGACTTGCGAACTCCCTATCTTCGATACAGACACAAAATGGCGTCTCGACTACTCCAGTTAATGTCTACGTTCACAGCGTAGAATTTCCTCGCAAAGAGACAACCGTAAGTCAACAATAGGGAATGTCCATCCCTAGACAAAAAGTCTGTTTTGACGGAAGGCGAGGCGGAGGAATCCAAATGGATCAATGGCTCAAACGGCGAAACAGCAAAGTGTGTGGCGCACAAGAGGCAAGTTCTGAGCATAAGAAGGAATATTGGCTGGCCACCGTGGAGAAGACTGGGACATAACCACGTACACCCCAAAGCTAAGCAACGGATCAACAACATCTAAAGTTTAGGAAACAACATATTAGAATAGTAACATGAAATGTTAGAACACTATACCAGTCAGGAAAGCTAGAAAATTTAATATTAGAGGCACAATCATTAGATGTAGATATTCTAAGAATAGCAGAGACAAGATGGAAAGATGCTGGGTACACAAGAAAAGAAAATTTTAGTTTTATACATTCAGGAGGAGATTACCATGAACGAGGGGTAGGAATACTGATCAGGAAAGAAACAGAAAAATATATCAGCGGGTACTGGACATATAATGATAGAATGATGATGCTAAAGATCAAAGCAAAACCGTTTGATCTGGCCATTATACAAACATATGCACCAACTACAGATTACACTGAAGAAGAAATAGAACAGTACTACGAAGATCTACAACAACTACTAAAACCAGTAAAATCAACATACATTTTAATAGTCATGGGAGACATGAATGCAAAAATAGGGAAAGGAAGACATAAGAACATTGTAGGGCAATTCGGACTAGGGACAAGAAATGACAGAGGAGAAAGATTTATACAGTTCTGTGAGGAGAACAATATGATCATATGTAATACATTCTTTGAACATGAAAATAGAAGATTACATACTCGTACATGGAAAAGTCCTGGAGACAGAAAGAGGAACCAAATAGATTTCATTATGATCAACAATAGATTTAGAAATAGTGTCAAAAACATCAAAACATACCCAGGTGCAGATACCAACTCTGACCATAATCCAGTGCTGTGCAAAATAAATGTCAAACTTAAAAAGATAGTCCAAGAACCACAGATAGACGCATCAGCACTAAAACAACCAGACATACAACAAAAATACCTTGTAGATGTAAGGAATAGATATGAACATCTAATGATAGAGTACATGGAACAATACAGAAGGGAAAATTCAGAAGAGAAAATAGGCAATAAATGGGACAGCCTAAGGAAAAGTATTCAAACATCAAATGAAAATTTACCAATAAGAAAAACCAAGAACAAACAAACATGGATGATAGATAACATATTAGAGAAAATGTCAGAAAGAAAAAAAGCTAAAAATACCCCAAAATACTCAATTATAGACAAGGAGATACGTAACATGTGCAGAACAGCGAAAAAACAATGGATAGAAACAAAAATGCAGTGAAATAGAGATATACGTACAACAGAAGACAAAATTAATGCATAAGGAGATAAGGCTGATCACAAATAAGAAAAATCCTATAAATGGGGGTGGAAGCATTAAAGATAAAAATGGAAAAATAATATTTGATAAAACAGAAGTACTTACAAGATGGGCAGATTATGTGACAGAACTGTTTGACGACCAACGGAACAAAAAACCAACAATACACAACAAGGATGGACCAGCAATACTGAAATCAGAAGTAGGACATGCAATAAATTCAATAAAATGTGGAAAGGCTGCAGGTTCGGACAACATAACAGCAGACATAATAAAAACTCTAAATGAGTTTGGTGTAGATACTATCACATAAATTTGCAATGACATATACGAAACAGGCCATATACCTAAAGACCTAACATCATCAATATTCATACCACTACCTAAGAAGCCCAGGGCTGTGGACTGTACAGAATATAGAACAATAAGTCTAATGAGCCATCTAACTAAAATACTTCTCAAGATAATACATGAAAGAATTAAGAACAAGATAGACATGGAGGTCGGTGAAGAACAATTCGGTTTTAGAAAAAACAAAGGAACCAGAGAAGCTATACTGAGTATCTGGCTAGTAATAGATAAATATATAAAAGTCCAAAAAAGTATCTATATTTGCTTCATAGACTACAGCAAGGCATTTGACAGAGTCCGATATGAAAAATTAATCAAATGTCTTCAAGAAATAGGCATAGATGGAAAAGACATCAGACTGATTAGAAATATATATTGGGAACAAACTGCATCAATAAGGTGTGAAAACAGCTACTCTCCATACATAGAAATCAGAAGAGGGGTAAGACAAGGATGCATTTTATTACCAATTCTATTTAATATCTACACAGAGAATATCTTTAAAAATATCGAAGAAATACCAGGACTCAAGGTCAATGGGAAAATAATAAACAACCTTAGATATGCAGATGACACTGTTCTTTTGGCAGAAAGTGAACATGAACTACAAAGATTAATAGATCAAGTCAATAAATCAAGTAATGAATATGGACTGGATATAAATATTTAAAAAACATGATAATCAGCAAAGACACAGAAGAACAGGAGGTAAGCGTAAACATACAGGGAGAGAAACTACAACAAGTAAAACAATATCAATATCTTGGACGCATAGTCACAAATGATGGCAGATGTGAAACAGAAGTTAAAAGGAGAATAGGAATGGCTAAAAGTATCTTCAATGACACGAGGAAATTATTAATATCTAAACAATTTACAAACAAGTTAAACATGAGAATTATAAAATGCTACATCTATTCCATATTAATGTATGGCTCAGAAACATGGACACTAAATAAACAATTAGTAGACAAAATTAATGCCTTTGAGATGTGGGTATATAGAAGAATAGTGAGAACATCATGGAAAGAGAAGAAAACAAATAAAGAGGTGCTAATATGAAGAAAGAACTACTAAGAGAAATAAAGATCAGGCAAATAAAATACTTTGGAAACATTAAAAGACATGACACCTTATTGAAGACCTTACTTGAGGGTAAACTCAAAGGGAAGCGATCAAGAGGTAGGCAGAGATACAAGTGGGAGAGTAACATCACACGATGGACAGGTTACAGTTTAGCAGAGTGCACCACCAAGACAAGAGACAGGAGATGTTGGAGATACGTTGAAGCCAACCTTCGTTGCGGAGACGGCACTTAATGATGATGACTCTAATTAGAATTATGTCCTCCTATAGGCTACGTTGAACTTCAACTTCTTTCTTAAATAATTATTTAATAATAATTATAATTAGTTTAAGTAACAACTTATATACCGTAACTACGCCACGTGGCTGACTCACCTAAACTATGCAATCTTTAGTTTTAATACTTGCACTTCAAATGCACAAGTAAAATTACCAACACCAATAACGCCTACACATACTACAGATATAAGACTATCCCTATTAAATTTAGTAACTCCAGTAGTGGAGTGATATATTTTAATTGTATTATAACACTTGAAATGGCAAAACTCATGCGGTCTAATTCTGGATAGATCTACTACTGCCATCTAAAAATGTTAATTCTTATTTTAGAAGTAATTCTTTACAAAAAGACAAATAACGATATCTAAACATATTCTACAAACTAACTATACCCTAACTATAGTAGTATATAACATACGACTATCCATCTCTTCATAATGGCGGACTTAGTCGTAATCCCTATCTGACTACATAATTCTTAAAATACTAATTAACTCACACTGTTCTATTTTTAACTCTCTATGTCCACTGAGCCGCTAATATCTACATTTTGGAGACCCACTATGCCGAAAATCCGCTCAAATCTACATTTTAATATGAATTTACTATCGTGTTCGGCATAGTAGGAAAACCGTACGGAGACAAAGAGTTTAAAGCGACCGATCCATCTGACGGCTAAAAGTTAGAAGAGATCCCTAAAATCATTCCTGATATCCAGAACGTTGCTTTTTCATATCAGATTTCTTGTACAGTGTTTACACTCCTAAATATAATGAGGATATATCCATTCTCAAACTTCATTGAACACGAAAATCCAAAATTAATATAACATTTTATATTAGCGAAAGGGTAGCTCTATTGACGACTAATAATTCTATCGTCTATGAATGGCCGTACTAGTCCCCTACACTAGAACTAATACATGAACAGTCTCGCTGTTTAAAAAAAAAATTGATGTTATAATTGATTTCTTGATTATTATAAAAACATATTAGCGCTCGACTGTGAACATTAGCTTCAGGTAGTATAGCAATCGAAGATAAAAGGAGTCGAATTAATTTTCGTGTCATGGATGACATTTTATAAGAAGCAGTCCAACAAAAACGTAATTGGTTAGAGTGAATATTAGTTTTCTGTGTCTAGAATAAATGAGATGGACATGAAATGTAGTGTCGAAAACAATGAGCAGATAATTATGGGCTTAGAAAATTGTTTGTCAACGAAGAGAGAACGGGAATTATCAGTTGCCATGCAATTCTGGATAGTCAGGGAGATTTCGAATCACTTATGAATGTGTCCTGTGTGAAATGTTGAGTTTATTGTTACACAATAAAAAATAAAATGTCACAAGTCTACATTAACATTCACAGTATTTCTTATCCTACAGACTATACAACGTTTACTGAGTAATGATGTTTACGACGCTGGCCTTCATGCGAACGCTTGGACCACAACAACACCAGATTTTTATGCCCAATTTAATATGAATTCAGGAGATGGTAGCAGGTGAAAAAATTTACTATATCAAGTGATTCTTAATTAGAAAAACCGGCATCATATCACATGGGGCATATGCTCCCTCGCCAATCCAGCTGTCATCTAATATTATGAAGATCTAAAGTCCCAGTCAGGTGTTGATTATATGTTCTCCAAATGTTTCGTAAGGAATACACTCATGCTTCATTCCTGATCACTCCAATTTCTGTTATTCTTTGTACGTATAGGTTATCAGTTTCAATAGTATACTTTATTCTGTAGCAATTGAATGATGTCTTTATTAGGTGAACTCTATTTGTTCACAGTATTATGTCATTGAATCACATTATTCCCCGTCCACGAATATACAATTGTGTTTTATCCAAACTCCATATAACAATAGCAAACTATGAACGTTCACGTCACAAGTTGCATGCACTATTGTGAGTGAATACAGTGGTGCATTGCTACGATCACAAATCGCTTGACCATGGAGATCATGCGGTAACCAGAACTATGAGTGGTTAGAGTCTCAAACCTATACTCGTGTTTGCTTTCTCAGCGACTCACTGAGAAGGTTGTGAATACCTCGGCACACACACACAGTAGTTGGAGTCGGCGAGGTCGTCTATTCTGACAAGAGTCGATTTCATATTTGTGCTTGGACATTGCATTGTCTGAGGAAATTAACGTGTAGCCAGGTTTGCTGGTAATGATGATCATAGACGCCAGACAACTAATTGATTTATATGATGTTCTGAATGCTCTTATTGTGATAGAGCGAGCGACCGAAATAACAAACGGTTGTGAATCTGCAGGCCTGAGCAGGTTAAACGAATACCAAGTCAAAAGAGAAGATGCTAAACAAGAGTAGAGTGATAAGCAGTTAACCAAGGAAGACTGATAAACTAACACAGCATAGGTGTGGTCCCTTGCTACACTTTTAGGCATATTTTAAGGAGATCCGAGCGCATCTGAATAGATAATTTGATGTGCAATAAGGATGATGTTTCGGCTATCTTGTGAAGCGTGTTGTGTGTTTGATAGATTCACTGTTGGTTCAGGGGTTGCGTTGCCAGCTACGCCAAAGCAACTATCACATTCTCTATCTTCATTCCCAAAATCACTGTAATTTTTACATAGACAGTAGATATCTTCACTATTTTCCTGCTATTTTGGTAGTTAGCGATTCCCATCCATTCTTGTCTTTATCTCTTATGACAGCGCCATCTGCGTAAATAATTATATTGTATGATTGAGTATTGCTGGATCAGTTCTACGTCCATAGTTGGCCTACCCTTATGAAAGATGGTACTGCCTCGGATTGGGAAGATGCAGTTGCACAGAGTATATATTATAATTTGCGGCAGAAGTTTGAACACTGCAAATATACAAGCAATCATAAAAACACACCAAAAGCATGACCTATTTTAACACTCGAATTGTTTATTAACTCTTTATGTCCACTGAGCCGCTAATATCTACATTTTGGAGACCCACTATGCCGAAAAGCCGCTCAAATCTACATTTTAATATGAATTTACTATCATGTTCGGCATAGCAGGAAAACCGTACGGAGACAAAGAGTTAAGTGAGCGATTTTCAAACCACATTAATGTGTGTACAGGTTAACTTTGTAGTTCTCACCTTTTATTGTTATTGTCATTTTTATTCTAATTTTGCGTGCTTCACGTGCAAGACATTCAATTGCAGAATTCGGACTATATTACTAGTCGAAGCAAGTTGAAATTTGGCATACACATTAATAAAGTAGCAGGAACTAAAGCGCCATCTTTTGTTTTCATAGAAAGGCGTGTAGATTTGTGTTTCGATGGTTAGACTTTCGTCACAAGAGCGATGACAGTCTGTTAGTATGCTGAGCGGTAGTATGATGACCACAGAAATTGTCAGATATTCTAATTATGACCATTCCACTATAGTGAGGCTGAATGAGAGATTTTTGGCTACAAGTACAACCAATGACCATCCACGGCATGGCCAACCTCGTGTTCACGATCAAGATCACCAAATTCAATAGATGCATCTTCGCGAAAGCTTTTTAACAGTAGCCCAGACAGTAGCACTTACACTTGGTACTAGAATATTTGTCAGCGTAAGTACAATGCTACAGAAACTATACTTCGTTGGCTTGTAAATCAGATGTCCCTGCATTCGTAGCATCTTAACTAGACGTCACCGGGCCGATAGACTTGCTTGGGCCTAACACAATATTCGCCGGCCAAGTGCAGAATGGAGATCAGCAATGCTTTCAGATGAAAACTGGTTTAATGTGTCCTCTGTAGATTGGAGAATTCACATGTGGCGTCGTCCTGGAGAAAGATTGCGGATGTTTTTTAGTCCAGCATGACAGATATGGAGGAGGAAGCGTACAAGTGTGGGATGGGTTCTCCTATGGACACCGTGCCCCCCAATAACGTTTTCAGAATTAACGTTACCTCTGACGTTTACGTTAACCAAGTACTGGTTATCAAGCAATAGTGCATCTCTTCCAAAATCATCCAGATATAAGAATATTTCAGAACGATAACGCTAGGCCTCGCACAACAAACATTACTAGGAATCATTTCTTAGTTCAGCATAACTGTCCGTGTACTTGATTGACCTGCACTGTCCCCTGACAGCAATCCGTTTGAGCATGTGTGGGATAAACTTAGAAAGGTCCGTTGACGTGTGATTAACGATGCTCATGATCTTGAACGAGCAATCAATGCAGAATTGGATCTCATACCCCAAACACTTTTTTCAGACAATAACGTCGATGCCAATCTTATGTTGATGCTGAAGGGGGTCACACACGGTATTAATGATGTTGTCCCTGACTTACTGACAGTGAGTGCGATCTTTTTATAATATTAGTATAGACAACTGCTTAGGTGACAGTCCTGAATTTGTTCACTTCATATAAAAATGCACATTTGGGTCCGTAAATGAATCAGATGTGTAAATTAACTTGTTTGTGTATTTTAAATTCAGCACAACACAAAAAAAGTGCTACTCTTAAAATAATGTGGTGCGTTTTTAATACTTACTGGTATATGTTAGAACTCTTCTAACATCACGCGTGAAGACATGGATTCTATAAGTCAAACGGAAGTCTTTTCTGGAGATATTTGTTATTGGCGTGATGCTGGGAAGGGGGGGGGGATAAAAACAACCCACATAATAATGCACTTCTTGTTCGCAGCTTAACATGTCTACACATGGCCCGACGGGTCTTAGTTTCCTGCCCCTGCTGGCTGGACTATGTCCCCCATATAAACGACAAAGAGCTGGCTTCGATGGGAGATAGGACACCACGTCAGATCCTTCTAGACTGGACTGGCCCCACCATTTCTGTGAGAGGATGAAATTTTTGGCACCAAAGAGATAAATACGAACTCAAGCATTGACTTCACACTGATGTCCTGACATGGTGAAATCAGGCGGTCAGCACTGGCTTATCATTAATTGACCACATGTACTGTTCTGTAACTATCACAAAAGGAGTCGCACTGCAGACATATCAAATTGCAACATATATTTTACTTTATTCTTCCAGTGATGTTTGAATAATGCAATTTTGAATACCAGTATACTCGTGTTCCCAATCACCTGTAAAATTTCGTTGATATCGCGAGTATGACTAGTTATTATGTGCAAATATTGACAATCTGTATAAGCAAGTATCTAAATAACAAAAAATTATATATACCACCAGGACAACATTTGTGACATGTATGTGTGGCACAGGCGACATCTTTACATTTGTAACTGAATCTCCACCACTAAACTATGTGAGTATACTTGTAATAGGTTTCTGATATTTGCATAATTTCATAATATAGTTATAGCTAGAATCTGATTCAGGATTATTTCTAGAGTCAAAGTTGCCAATATTTAAAAAAAAACACAATTAAGATAACGTGAATCTAGCACTGCAGAGAAACCAAAGGAAAAACACTGTTTACTAAACGAAATGGTATTTTCAGTTATTTGCGGCAATGAAAGATAAATATACGAATATAAAGATGAATAACAGCGACACACACACCTGCTCCATACAACCGACGAACAATACAACATGAAACTAAACACATTTAAAATAGAAACTATAAAGTTAAGCCAGGCCAGTTAAATATATCTTTCATTGGTACAAAATTAAGTAAAGGTAGCACACAGCATTTATTAATGTAGTAGAGGTGTGAAATGTTATTAATCTCATATTTTAGTGGCTCTGCTATATGAGAGCTGTAGACGTCTCCTCTTCATCGCAAGTAGTATAGCAGTAAATTTTGGATGCATGACAGAACAGTCTGCAATATAGTTCATACACACGAAATAGTGGAACATAAACAGTACATCATTAGCTGAGCGAAGCCGGTTAACAGAGCTGTCAGATGGTGACTTACTATATTGCGTTTCAAAATACATGCCCCTGTTTAAAAATTTGTAACGCCGCAACTAATTTGCAGAATGCATGAAATTTTCCGAAGTGTTTTAAAAACGTAACGACACAATGTAGAAATATTTACAGCACAATTGAACCAAAAATGTGCAATTTTTCTATGTAATGTATGAACACACACACACACACGCTGAAGATGTTTATGTTAAAAATAATAAAACTACCCGTACATTTTCACATATGGTATGTAATTTGGAATACAACCAAACCTGTTTGTGTCACGATTTTAACGTAAATTTGAGTCAAATACGACGATCTAGGCCATTGGAAGACTTTTAAAAAAAAAATATAATCCTCATAATCTATTTTGATAAAATACTATAAAATTAATTTCTTTTGTCACTATAGTAATCAAACATTTACAAAAAGCATCACATGAATATGCCGCCACGTGCACATGGAAACACCATTTATAAATTCATTAAGTCGTTCAATATTTAAAATTCTATGAAAAATCTCTTTAAATTTCGCGTACTAGTTTTGGAGATATTAAAGGGAATGTGATGGTAACTATTTGGAAACGCACTTTAGAAGACGTTTTAAAAAAATAATTTTTGAAAAACGTCAAGAACACATTTTTTCCCAAAAAGAATTCCCCTGTAATTACATAGTAGTTTCTTATCACCGCGAGAGGGCTGGGGGTGAAGGTTGATTGTGGGGGGAGATGTGTTTTCATACTTATAGATATCTCTATAGATATTTATAAAACATTTATAACAACATGGGCTAACAGAAATCTAGGGCCTTCCAGGTTCACAAAATTAGAATCGTCATTCAAACACAGAGAGATATTCTCACGGTTCAAGGTAAACACCTGAATATAATTATATCGGCAGTTACGGACAAAAGTAATGAATCTCCATCTAATGCCCGGTATGGTGAATTAACAGGCACGGTTCTATTCGCCGGAAGATGCTGCAATTTGAACTAGTGTAGTAATATTAAAGAATAAGCTTTAACAACATTCCACATGAAACGTGCAACCGTGCAAATGCTAGTGTTTATCTATTTATCCCACCATATCTCTAAATTGTTCAATTTTAATGTCATATATTCAATCAGTATTCTCTAACTTCATTCCAACTTTCGCTGCTTTTGATCTATCTTCATGTCTCATATTGTTATGTATCAAAAATGTTAAAGGCATGATCGCCCGTATTCGCTATCTTCATGTTCGTATGTCATTAAACAAAAACATAGGGAGCCGTGTAGCGCAGTGGTTAGCGCACTAGCTTTGCATATGAGTGGGCCTGGGCTCGTTCCCCAGTTGGGGCGGAAATAATTAAACAAAACATATACAAAAGCAAACAAGCAACTACACATAGACACACAACCACATAACTCAAATAACCCAACTATACACCAACGATGAACACTCCTCAATGAACATAACTATTTTTCATTGAACTTAACTATTGTTAAATGAATTTAAACATCTGACAATGAATATAAACATCCATAAATGAATATAAATATTAATAAATGAGTTTAAGCATTACGTAATGAATATAAGTAAATTCAAGAAGGAAGCCAGAGGATAAATTACAATTCTGATAAATATTTACTTATGTGATGCTTCCTTCTTAAATTTACTCTTATAAGCAATTATTTGAAGCAAAAATGTACTGTCTACATATATCCATGTTTACAAGAAGACCTATTGGCCCTTGTAGAACTAATACGGATGTTATATGTTATACGTTTGTTGTTACTGAGGATACTTCAATACCTGTACGGGATGTTTGTTGTTGTAATAGTCCTTGTCTAGATTAGTCTGTTCTCAGAGACTTGAGTGCACAGTTTGAATGTCTTGACAAAATCCCATCTTTTTTTGGAGATGCGATTAGTCTTGTACGGAAAAAACCTTTCTATGTGGTTTCGTGCCGTTGAACGGACTGGTTCAATTCCCATTAGACTCAAGAATTTGTAATGAATATAAAGCATTTCTTAATAATTTAAACATTATTCAAAAATTGTAAATCATTCTCATTGAATTTGAGCATTTCTTAATATTATAAATGTTTTAAAATGCTATTATTGAAAATAATCTTTGTTCTGTTTACATATTCTATAGAATTTTAGGTTTATCTCAAATGCCTGCTGTCCGAGGAACACTCCTCCTCCTCCTCCCGATAGTGGCTCTGGACTTAGTATTGGGAGCTTGTTGGTCATAATGTAAGTTACAGTAACATTAAACACTTAATTTTATGTAAACATTTTTATTATAAATAGTCATGGAAGCAAAGCGAGGGAAAGCCTTAAAGCTCATTATGTATACACGTTTTATGTTCGTGTTTTACAAGTGCTAGAATTTTGTATGAGGGTGTTTGTAAAGCTGATTTTAGTCATTGTTAGATTTTAAGAAAGATTATACTCAAAGCAGGAAAGTAGGAAATTAGAAGCAATAGAGATGTGGTTCTACAGAAGAATGTTGAAAATACCATGGACTGCTAGAAATCAATCAATCAATAAATAAACGCATAACCCTTCAGGGTCGTAGGGGCACCGCATTGGATGCTTCAGCACACAAGAGTTCTCCAGCGAATTCTATCCTCAGCGATGCGGATAAGTGTGGAAATATCTTGCCCTGTCCATTCCTTGATGTTGTCTGTCCATGTCTTTATTTGTCCTCCTCTGCTTCTTCCCCCCTCGACAGTTCCCTGCAGTATTGTTTTTGACAAGGAATCGTGCATGCATACATGTCCGAACCATGCTAGTTTTACTGCTAGAAAAGGAGGTGTAGAAAGAGTCAAATGCGAAACGGACCTTAATCAATAATATAAGAATAAGACCATTTTCATTTTTTGGCTACTTGTTGAGACAGGGGGGTTTGGAAAACATAGCCACAGCAGGCAAGATTGAATGCAGCAGTGAGAGAGGCCGACAACGTGAGAAAATATTAGACAGTTTGACCACCTGGCACGGCAGGGAAACAACAACGATATATAATGCTGGAGATAGAGAGCTGTGGAAAGCCATGATCGCCTACACCAGACGACACGGCAACTGTTGATGATGATACTAAAAATGTTTTCACAAAAAAATTAGGCTAAGTTAAAGTAAATGATTATGTATAATACAGCTATTCTTTTCAAATATATTCACATGTTGCAGAACCATAAATACTAAACTGTGAAATAGAGGAACATATGCATGCGGTTGCGTCTGTGGGTCTCACCAATGGCCTAATAGACAAATTACCTATGCAGCAAAAAACCTAAGGAGATGACATGCCTTTATATTGAGGCTTTCTTATGGAAGCGCTGTAGATTTCATCTATACAATGATAAATCCCCTCTGAGTTGAAGGCTCCTTCAATAGGCATTGCACTACACCGAAAGATGAAGTCTCCTTGGTATGAAAGAAAGCTCAGGAAAATCACCCACTGTGCATTGGAAGTAAGAGCTAATCGCTCGCAATTCCTGGGGTTCTTAAACAACAGAGAAGAACATCAAATAAAGAAGAGACCGCGAAGCAAGTCACCTGACTTGGCATAACAACTGAAGACACCCAGGTGTGCAAAGACATCGGAGTAAGCTGATGGAAAAGAATATTCACAGCAACATGGTCAGAAAAACAAGCACCAGATGACGAGCAGAGAGCAATAATTGTACCCATATGGAAAAACAAGGGCAACAAAAGGGAGTATGAGAAATACATAGACATATCCCTACTCAGCCACATAAGAAATATATACGTAAAATTCATAGAACAGAGAGTGAGACCGATATATAACTCCAGCTAAATAAGACACAATTTTAATTAAGGAAAGGTATGAGATGCACAATTGTATTGTTTCTTTAGAGCACTGATGATGATGATGATGTTCTTCGCAAGCGAAGATGAGCATGACATGCAAAACATTAAATTCGATGAAAAAAAAATTAAATTATTAATTAACGAATTTGGTTTGTGAGGTCGTAGATGCCCGATGAATCCGATTAGTGCACGGAAAGTTCTATTACAGTGCATGCAGGAGTGTTGAAGATTCAGGGTAGAATAATTTTCGGATCTATCCTTCCGCTTCTTGCGCTTGTGGATTGCCCGCAGTGTTCTTTCTTTTTCAAATTTCGTGATGCCAGCAGTGATCTGGGTGTGCAAGGCTGAGCGATCAAGTGCTGTAGTCTCCCAGGATGTAGGATCGATGCTGTAGTGCTTGAGAGAGCTTGAGAGCACTAATTACGTACAGCGGTACACTTATCACAACATCAGTTAATATGGCAATTAATTACCTTCTTTAAATATAATAATACTCCTTGTGATTAATCACAACCTTTATATTATTTGGAAATGTACCTTTACTGTCTGATGGGTGACTAATCATCATCATCAAGTGCCGTCTCCGCAACGAACATTGGCTGCAACAGACATCGAACATCCCCAGTCTCTTGTCTTTGTGGGGCACTCTGTTATACTGTAACCTGCCCATCTCGTGATGTTACTCTCCCACTTGTATCTTTGCCTACCATACCTCTTGTTCCATCCACTTGACATTATCCTCAAGTAAGGTCTTGAATAAGGTGTCATTTAATAATTCCAAAATATTTTATTTGTTTAATATTTATTTACTTCAATAATTCTTTCTTAATATGAAGTGTTGTTAGAACCCCTTTGTTTGTTTTATTCTCTTTGAAGAAAACATGCTGTCTGGAAATCAATAAAGAATACAAATGACATATGTCGCTTTAATATTTTTTTAAAAAACACACAGACAAGTAAGCGAAAATTAACGTAAACATTTGTGTGTAAACATTAAGGTACAAGTAAGTGCGTAACAATTTATTATTTCTTCATTTCTGTAACGCGTCATTTACAAACCATTGTCCTCGCTATCACGATGTAAGCCTCTCGATTATGTGCTAGCTATTAAGCCTCTTGGAGTGTCTTGTTCTGATGGTCTTCGATATCATGTGTTCAACGTAGTCGTAGTCTTCCTCCTGAAACTTCTATTAGTCTTCTATTTCCTGAAACTTTTCCCTCCAAGATTAATCTTTCTAACCCATTGCGTATTTATAACTTCAATTGAAGTGGTAATCACACTTTCTAGGAAAGGATACATTAACATTCAAGTGCATATAGATTCAGAAGTCCAGATTCTAATCAGTAATAATCCCTCTTATAAGTATATTATTGTCTACACTGATGAGTCTATATTTGGCCAGTGCAGAGTGCTATACAACCACTAGTATTATGACGATGGAGGTGATTACAGTGATGAAGACAAAGATATGACTGGAGTTTCAAGGTACTTGAAGTGTTTGCTTTCTTGATGATTCTATGAGCATACTTCGAAATATTCAGTCTGTCCTGTCTATTTACGCAGTCACTGGCTTAAATCGATGGCGAAATCTGTGCTAAAGAGAGTCACCTTCTTTTTTGTACCTGGACATGTGGATATTGAGGGAAATTAAAGAACAGACTTACCAGCGTTGCCACAGTGACTAGTAAGTTGTAAGATACGGAAGATGACATTCGCAATGAAAAAAGAAAATATCGACAATCAACATGAACTGTTATATAAATATCCTAAAAATGTCATGGAAAAAAAGAACATCCAATGTAGACGACCACAATGAATTTCCCTGACTGTAGACGAGAAATGGATAATCTCTTGAGGTTCGACAGCCGGACTGAACGTTTTTTTCGTCTGGTATGAGGGTCAGAAAGCTTTTCTAGTTCCTTGGTTCTCCCAAAGTAGCGTTTTTTAAGGTCTATGGAGCCAATGCACATAGCGCAATATATTTTTTGAAATTGTTATATTTCTGCTATATTGTTGTTTATGTGGCTGTAATTTAGATAAATTATATTACTTTTCAGATTTTTCGCGTTTCTTATTGTGTACTTCTTATTCGGAACAATTTTTCAAGTGGCTGTCAGAAAGTCGCAAGGGAAAGACATAATACCTAATGTTGGCCTATGGACAGCACTTCCTGGCTATATTAAGGTAATATATGATGTTTCATTAACAATAGCAGGTAGTAGTCGATAACAATGAATAAAGCGATTTTGGTAGTTATTGTGACACTACTTGCAGAGGTCTGTTCAGATGTAGTTAATGTGACACTTTACTTGCAGAGATCTGTTCGGATGTAATGTGACACTCTACTTGCAGAGGTCTGTTCGGATGTAATGTGACACTCTACTTGCAGAGGTCTGTTCGGATGTAGTTATTCTGAGTGTATAGTGTTTTTTTTCCGTTATCTGAACAAGTATCACAGTTGCACTAGCAATAATGCCATGGATATCACTAGACATATCCTGAGTCATATTCTCCAATGTGTCTACGTATATACTGGAGAGTGTCGGCCCCCGATGTCGTAATTATCTGTATCGATCTTCATCTGTTCGAAGTTCTCCTTATAGAAGTTTATGTGTAGCAGACTGAGATATTTCATGTATACCAGATGACTTACAAGCGTATCTGTGTCTTCAGCAGCGTTATATGGATACCAGAAGATTACATTGTCATAGGAACTTCACTTTATACCTTGTGCCATCGAGCAGATGTTGAATATTATGCAGTCATCTGTGACGGAAATTGACTTATCATACATATACTATATCTCAACCGGCATAAACCGTTGCTGTCACGTCACATTCTTCGATCCCCTTCTTTATAAGAATTTCAATCCAAGATTTGTAGTTATAATTTCCAACTCTTGCATTTAAAAAAAACAACACAGAACAATAATTTTATTCAGTTTGGTCGCACTCGCTAGTTGGTGAACCCGTGCTTTAGACGGTGATCATTTGTTAATATGAGTATATCAACTATTATAAAAAATACTACATAAAAATCTGAAAATCGTGTGCACAAAGCGAAGGAGAATCAAACCAGTGGCGTAGCTAGGGGTGGGGGTGGGGTGGGGGGGGGGCGGAGTTGCGGACCGCTCCGGGCGGTATCATCAAGAGGGCGGCAAATCTATTTTCGTCCAGTCTTTCACAATCACTGACATATTTTTTTAATGTCACAAGAGCGGAAAATTATGGTTCCACCCCGGGCGCCATTGTCCCACGCTACGCCACTGAATCAAAAACTTAACTTGTGTTCGTTATACTATAAGCCAGACTATATACGTTTTAATATAAACTACGAATATATTGAGATATAAATATTCACCAAATGACCAAATAAAAAACCGTTGAAGTTCATCGTTGTTCATCTGCAGCTTTACTTCACTTGAACGTCTCTTTAATAGTGCTGCAATATATTTTGCAATTTAAGTGCTGAAACGTTTATTGTATTGCAGTTCATGTATTTCCACCTTCTGTAATACAGATGACGTATTACCACCTACCATAATACAAGTGACGTGTTACCGTTTACCATATTACATGTTAAGTAAATATGTACTGTAATACAAGGGACATTTACTACATAATGTAATACAAGTGAAGCAATACTACATACAATAATACAGGTGAAGTATTAGCACCTACTGTAAAACAAGTAAAATATTACCACAAACCATAACACAAGGGAAATATTACTATCTACTGTAATACAGGAGAAATATTACCGCCTCCTGTAACACAGTCCAAGTATTACCATCTACTGTAATGCAATCTAAGTATTGCTGTCTATTGTAGAATAGTTCCATTATTATTATCTAGTGTAATGTAGTCCAAGTATTACCAACTAGTGTAATGCATTCATGTATTACTATCTACTGTAGACGCCCGTGTGGAAACCGGAGCCTGGACTTCTAATTCAAGGTGCAAAGATAGGACCACTGTCTTCTTTCCAAGCATGTCATAAGATAGGACCACTGTCTTCTTTCCAAGCATGTCATACGATAGGAAAACTGTCTTCTTTCCAAGCATGTCATAAGATAGGACCACTGTCTTCTTTCCAAGCATGTCATAAGATAGGACCACTGTCTTCTTTCCAAGCATGTCATAAGATAGGACCACTGTCTTCTTTCCAAGCATGTCATACGATAGGAAAACTGTCTTCTTTCCAAGCATGTCATAAGATAGGACCACTGTCTTCTTTCCAAGCATGTCATAAGATAGGACCACTGTCTTCTTTCCAAGCATGTCATAAGATAGGACCACTGTCTTATTTCCAAGCATGTCATAAGATAGGACCACTGTCTTCTTTCCAAGCATGTCATAAGATAGGACCACTATCTTCTTTCCAAGCATGTCATAAGATAGGAACACTGTCTTCTTTCCATAAGAGACGAACGTTATGGAATATGCAGACAACATGTTGCCTGTGAAGAATCATTATCACCACATGTCTTGTCTGGAATTCTTACTTTTGTATTCTGTCACATGGTCCCTGTGGACGATGAGGAGATGCAGGACAGAGAACAACAGACATTTGTTTCCTTTTGTTACCTACTTCTAGGTTGTGGGGATGATATGATGTGTCATTACTGCAGATATGTCAACTGATATAACAGAAAAATGAAGAACTAAAATGACCCAGAGGGTATTAGCCGCGCTCTTGACAGGAAGTGATGATCCTGGAAGAACGCAGCACTGAAATGCCTCCTTTCTGGAGTAACCATGCATCCATACTCCCTGATCCCCAAAACACAACCATGCCTTTGGTAGCAAACCGCATGCGAGTTTCCACAGTATTATTTTTATTATTATCATTATTATTACATTCCTTATTTTATCATCATCAAATCATTTTGCATTACACGCAAACAAATGAATATGTTTTGGTAAGATCTTTTACTGAATAGATTAGAATAAAAGCTGAACTGTTAGGTCATCATCGTCATCGTCATCGTCATCATCATCATCATCGTCGTCGTCGTTCATCACATCGTGCAATTTTTCGTAATTATTTTCCAAAAAGTCTTTTGCGAAAAAAAGAAGAAATTAAAATATCTTTTTGAAACATTACTTTCACATACTGTATGAGAGACATATAATTAAGTCCATTAACCATTTGAGAGGACTTCTAAAAGATTACGGAGAGGAAATATAATGTTAAATATTCTCTTCAATTACCAAGAGCTCAAAGTTTACTTTGAATTAGGTAATTCAGAAAAGTACTTTCAATTTTGATTCCGTGGCTGGTTTTACAGTGTTTTAAATAGTCTATATGCAATTGTGATGTTTGATCTTTTTTTAATATTCTCTGTCTCAAATGTGATCATAAACAGCTCCAATCATCTGGCATTTCTGGCACCGTCACAATTTCTACAAACAATTTTTGTAGATACCATTAACGATCACTTACTCACTCAATGGAGCTCTGCCATCTTAAAAAAAAATATGTCCTGCTTAAAGATTAGCTTTGAGCTGCCAAGAATAGAAACAATTTAGCAACAGATCGATATTCAAAGCAGCAATAATAACCACAACAACAAATGTAGCCCTGCATATGTATCCCCATAAACTATTATAAACATAAAATTAAATGTAATCGTGTTATCTTCTTTTTCAGGACGGGGTCGTATTTTCCTTCACATGTGGAAGACGATCTGGATACGGGGAGGTGTAAACAACGAATACATTATATCCAGAAATATATACATTAAAACGTATATTTTTTCACTATATACTCACATAATACATATAGATCATTAATAAATATTTATTTTTTACTTTGAAAAATCAAACTAACTAAAGTACATATTCAAAACATAGTTCAAATATGTCGCTAGTTTGTTCGTAAATTTTGAGTCACTTTTCAGGAAATTGGAGCAATAGAGCTAGTGTATACTTTTGTGCAATGATTTTTCTGCGGAAGGGAAAGCTCTCAAGAGATTTGTTTCATAACAATAAGGCTTTTGTATGATGCTGTAAGACGAAGCCCCTAAGAGGGACCTTTAAGAAGAAGCCCCCTAATCAGAGGGATATTTAAGAAGCCCCTACTCTGAGGGGGCTTAAGAAGTCCCCCTACTCAGAGGGAGCTTTAAGAAGAAGCCCCCGTACTCAGAGGGAGTAAATATAATTGTTTAGGCGAAGTGATGTGGAGCTTAGAGGTTAAGGCGTTGGTTTCACACTAATGAGGTCGAGAGTTCGATCTCCGATAAGGACTGTGTTTTTTCAGGCGGAGGGTAAATTAAAAAACTCACCCTATACATGACGTGGTGACAGAAAGAGAATGCGGCCTTTATCACACAGCTACAAAATCCCTCCCTTTAACTCCTTAATGGGAAACATGCAGTATTTGATCATTTGACAGGTGATGTGAAGCTTTCACGAGAGAAGACTCACTATATGCTATCTTTTCTATCTTGTACTAGGGTTGTCCACCTGCATTGTCATAGGTTTTATTGACCACTGGTGAGCCATTTGGACCTTCCGCATGCGACTATATCGTTAGTATAATAGTATATAGATATGGAGGCATATAATGTTTACGTTTAAAACTAATGCTCACTTTAATCAGAACTGTATCGTCAGTATATGTTAGATTATTAAGATTGTAACCTCCAGCTGCTATTTCTGGCGCGCTTTCTATGATTCGCATAATATCCTCTGTATAATATACAAAGTGAACAAGTAGGAAACCACCAGTATGAAAATATGTAGTTTCCGTTGTCATCCTTATTCTCTAACTCCTGAACTGTATTGATTAATTTCACATAGTGTTACTAGCATTCATAGAGTAAAATATTGAATGAGCGAGTGATTGAAAAATAATGAATTAATATACTTGCATTATTTAAAATATTATCGTATTTATAATCTACTGAGCTTACTTTCAAATGAATTGTGAAGTGTGCAAGTGGTACTTTCTGTGTTTTGAAAAAAAATAAATAAAATAACTTTCGTGTGCAACATTAGTGTTGTTATCTGACTTGTTTTCAACATGTATTAAGCAGAAAACAAACTGTATTGTTTATGTTAGTATAATTGCTCGACTGTTATGGGATCAATATATCAGTACACCATTATTTCCAAACAAACAAGCTCAACCTCACTCCCATATAAACCATTATCATCATCAATTTCCATTTTGCGCTGAAGTTAGCGCATAGTGCAAAGGTCAGATCTCTCCAATTCTGTCTGTTCAAAGTTATTCTACGTAGTTCTCGAATAGTATGAATATTACTTGTTATACTTTCTCTAAGTATTGTTCTTCTGAGTGTTTCTTTTGGTCTACCCCTGGCTCTTTAGCCTGTAGGTATCCACTCAAGAGATTGGTGGTGTATTCTGTTGATGTTTTAGCGTAGGACATGCCCGATGTAGGATCAACGGGGTAGTGACGACCGTTAATGAAGGGTATTTCTCTAATCAGTTCAAAGTCACTCCGTCCATCGTTGAATCCAACATCGTAAAGTTCAATAAATCAGCACATCCTTTATTCTCCAATACTTCAGCTCACCCCTTATTTCCCAACACACCAGCTTACGCTTTATTCCCCAATACACAAGGACAACCTTTATTTCTCAATATATCAGTTCAACTTTTATTCCCACATTTTTTTGTCGGGTGTTCTCGAGAGCACCATATTGAGAACGCCTGGTCTATGATTTTTAAGATATATTTGTAAATGGGAAATTAATCCCTCTAAAGTAATTCTTGTAATTTTCATTGGCTGTCACACAACGTTAATCATAGCGACCAATGGAAATCACGGGTATAGTCACATGAGTCATTAAGAAGGCTGGATTTCCCATTTCCCATTTGTCTTATACTGTAGACAGCCATGCTTAGGAGCAGTTCTGGGTCACCTAATCGTAATTTAACCGTGACATTTGGTAATAAAAGACCTGTGGCGAATTTAGTCAGTCCACAAATGAAATTATGCAAATGGATTCCTCTGGTTGAAAGGCGCATAAATTGCAGCCTTAAACTGACCAAATGAAACAATCTTTTTTTCAGAACGAAAATAATCGAAATAATAGGATATCTTGTGCAACAAAAACTATAATATATTTGACTAAAATTGAGCCATATTGAACACATATTTCCACAGCAAGTGGAAAATTATGAGGTGTGGTGATCGACGATGTCCATTCAGCTCAAATGGAGTGATGATGAAAATGATGATGTCTGCGGTGTTCTTGGCTGTGAGTAATGAGTCATAAGCTTGCCAGGAATCGTTTACCGTACTTAAAGCATGTGTGGGAGACTTTGATTAGCTCTTGCATTTCTTCTAGCACGTTTTTTGTTGTTGTTGCTGAACATCATGTTCTCTGTGGCTACTATACCACTCATGATTGAGGTGCAAAGGGAACGCATTGCTCTAGGCAGACCCAGGGTTAGCAGATAACCAAGATCCCAAATGTACCTCATCGCGGTGCACCCTGGTAACAGAAAAACAGCAGCTCGAGCTGATTCTGGCCAAATCATTTGGGGATCGTGTCCGAGAATGTGGAGGTAGTAGATGGAAAGAGATTTGACTGCAGAAGAGACAGACAATATCTCCGACACCATTATCATCACTACATACAGCGATACTGTCGACATACAGTGACGCCAGTTAGTCCAGTTGAAACATTGGAGGGGCGGCTAATGTAAAATACACGTAAAGGTTGATGCATGGTAGAAAGAAATATATGTCATAATGAGTACAATGACACAACGAAAGGGCAGAACAACGAGGGCAGCGCGAACTGCACATAGAAAGTGAAAAGTTCCAAGGAAAGGGGAACTACAAACTCTGTTAGCTCGAGACGAGCTTCTAGTTTCCTGTACTCCTTATAGGCAGAGACCCAGACCCAATCATGGGCGTTCGGAAAAGCAAGAAGAACTAACCCAACTCTAATATCGAGCCTTCTTAAACCGGAAATATGCTCGCGAAGAGAAAGGGTGTCGTACCCGATGTGCTTAGGCAAAAAGGGACAACGATGACAGTCCTGGCCAAACTCTACTGTCAAGATTTCCTTTACCGGAAATACACTTGCAGAGAGAAAGGATTTAGTACCTGATGGGCTCATGCACAAAAAGGACAACGATTTTAGCCCTGGCCCAACTCTACTGTCAAGCTTTCCTATACCAGAAACACACTTGCAGAGAGAAAGGGTTCAGTACCTGATGGGCTCATGCGCTATTGGGACAGGGTCGCTCAGCTCTAGAACGCCTTGCTCTCAAACGCGTGGTGTGAGACTAGAACTTGGGCAAGGGGTTCACGATTTCGGTGAATGACACCTAGGATAAGAGGGCGAAAGAGCCAGGGTCCAACTCTTCTGGAGTTCTTCCTCTTAAGGAACCAGGCTCACGGATGAGAAACGGTTCAGTACCCGATGGGCACAGGCACAGTACGTCCAATTACACGAGGCAAGTTCACAGACAGTGGAACACCTTGTGCGAGACAGACGTGAGAAAAAAACCGTCTGGGCGAAGAGTCACCACGCACATGCGTACCTGGCGACAGATAGGGAGGCTGTCACAGGCTAGGGTAGCCCACCCGAATTGTCAAGGCATGCCGAAATCGGATGTGCTAGGCCTACAAGGCTCATAACGGTGGCACAACGTAATCACGCTCCCGGCGGACATCGTATGGATATCCTTGCTGGTTAAAATGGAGCGAACGCACAACAAACAAACTCATGATTCTGCACAAGACTCTCTCATGAATTTGTGCATGCTGAAGTGAGTCAGTGATGTCCATCTTTAAAATGCTCCGTCTGTACTCCGGCCTTGCGGGAGCCAGCCTGAATATCTTCATATAACAACTTGTTTTGGTACACGATATCTTTCATGCAAACCATGTATATTGTCCAAAGAGTGTGTGCGCATTCATGAATATTGTGTATATGCTTAAAAACTTAGATCTTGTCAGTACTTCAACGTTTGTAACTTTTCCCATCAATGGAAGTTAAGTAGCTTATGTAGGCAGCTTAGGTGGGTATGGTTTGTGTCAAATAGAGTGTCTGGCGTATACTGTCCACGTTTCACAGGCATAAAGAAGTGATGATATTACTGCTGCCTGGTAAAATATCAGTGGGGTGGTAGTGGTTATTCCCATTATGTCCCATAAATTTTTACGTAGTCTTCCAAATGTGGAATTAGCTTTCGATATTCTGTTGTTTACCTAAATGTCAATGTTTACATCGTGTGGGAGAGTGCCGCCCAAGTGGATGAATCTATTGACTGAAGTTCTTCTTATTTGATCTTTATATGGATATATAAATGTTAATTGTTTGGTGTGGGTTGAAACGTGACCTATGTTTTCTTTGTGTTGTTGCAGAAGCCAAAGCTGTCGCATGCTTCAACATATTGTGGTTTAGGGTGACCGGCATACAGTCCGAAGACTGTGCAGTGCGAACACATTTGCATATTGGAACTCCCTGACTATTGTGTCTAGCACCTTAGTTTGGCTTTCAGACGCCGGGTATTCAAAAGTCTAGAGTCTGTTCTATTTTATTTATATGTATGTTACATCACTTGATCTACATGCGTTTGTCAGCATGACAGACAAAAAAATCAGGAAGAACAGTGATGAAGAACAGAGCAAGAAAATATCCCGGATTGATCCCATTTGTTACAAGAAAATATCCTGGATTGATCTCATTTGTTACAAGAAAATATCCTGGATTTATCCCATTTGTTACAAGAAAGGCTAGTGATGACACTTAAAAGCTGATAACAGCGGCCATCATACCGTCATGGAACAGTTGCAAGATGTTGATGTGCGAAATAATTTGAATTATCAGCAAAATCTTACTAACCCTTTCTACGGCCCATCTCTGTTCAGTGTGTCAAATTGGAATTATGCACCAGAAGAAAAAAGTAAGAAATTGAAACACGATGTGACAATAATGATTTTTTTTTCACTGGTGACAGGTTGTCAATCGAACCCAACTTTCCCTAGTCGTCTACTACGACATTCATGGAAAAATAATAGTGACCCCATATTTTGTACACTGAACTAAAGTCCAGACACTGAATGTCATATCGGCTAGTAAATATTATAAAATACATTATAATTAATTTGGCACATTTTCGAAGCTCAAAAGCATTCATGCACCTATGGTACTGTAAAATACATTCATGCAAAGATGGTACTGTAAAATACATTCATGCAAAGATGGTACTGTAAAATACATTCATGCAAAGATGGTACTGTAAAACACATTCATGCACATATGGTACAGTAAAATACTCATGCACATATGGTACTGTAAAACATACTCATGAACATATAGTACTGTAAAATACTCATGCACATATAGTACTGTAAAAGCACTTACTGTAATGTTTTATATACAACTATTGGTTATCGTGACGTGGAAAACCCCGTATTACAAGTATATCATTGTATCTAGGAATCTATGTCTAGGACGTTTATTTCTTTTTATATGAACAATAACAATTTCCATAAATACTATCCTTTCAATGTTATTGTCTTTTGACATGCTCTAAATATTGAAAATAGAAGCCAAGTAAAATTTCTACAAATAAGAATGTCACAAAAATAAAAATTAATCACATTTACCATAAAGCCAATAAGGTAGTTATAGGTAGACATATATGTAGGTTGATACATATATGTTTTGAAATTCATTAGTCGTTCATGGTTGCAAAACAAAATAACTCTCGAGATCCAGGAGCTAGATATGCGTACCAGGACTCATGCTCTAGAAGATCGAGGAAAAAAATATCTCTAATAAAAATCAAGTGATGTCGATCTACACACAGTCTGTACTGTCCATATTACTGAAATGAGAGTTAAAATTTTACTTCAGGATTTGAGTCATTCTTGAACTTATAACTTGAGAAATATATTATTATATTGTTTTCTTTCTTATTTGATCACCACTATATAATGAAAAAAAGTGGACGTTTAGGACTAAGTTGATAGAAACCAAGACAGCGATTTGACAGTTAAGAAACGTTAGCCGTAATAGCCATTCAAATTAGTTACCACCATGCAGTGCAATAAATTATGATAAACAGGTTGTTGCGTACTGCTGGCATATGTGGCTACGTTTATCACTCGTTCTTTGGAGTTTATAAAAGTTCTAAATGTATTAGTTACCATTATAAGCGACTGATTAAGATCTAAGCTATAGGCCTACAATATGCCTATAATAATTATTAAAGGCATATTGTAGGCCTATAGCTTAGATCTTTATAATGAATTGCTAATGCGCTTGATGTAACGAGTAGATAACGCAATGAAATTAGGCCACCATTTGTTACAGATAAAAAATATGTACGCTATTATAAGATAATAAGGTTTATCTTCGCTAATGTAGCTGTACTTAATACAATCAGTCGACTATCAGTAGGAGAAACGTTTCAAGGGTTTAGCCTATTCAGAATTGTGATATGCCCGTGTAATGTAGGATTCGAAAGGGGAGAAATACATAGCAACGCTGTTTTCCCTTCTACACTTGCCAAAAGAGGCGACTAAGAAGGTTATGGAGTACAGTTGGGAGTCCCATACCATATATATTCAAAGTGACATAGAAGCCATGGTATCTTAGGCCGAAAGACGCAGATTGTGCAGCAAAGCTCTAAACCATGACACAATGCATTCCGTTCTCAGGACTACATCCTGATACTCTGTTGGGGAATCTACAATGAAATTGCAATTGTCAGCCGTAGAACGAACGCATGAGATAAAGAAGGATTGTGGTATAGGGCTTACGTTGTCTTAACTAGAGCTCTAAAAATGTAGAGTGACGCCATCTTAAATTTGGCAGCCATACTTTTCAAACTCCTTGTCGCAAATTAGTAGGCACAATAGAGAATTTCCTATTCAATTTGCAATTTTGATTCAGGTTAATATATCGGAGTGCACATTTATAGAATAGTTAATATATCAGAGTGCATATTTTTAAAATAGTTAATATATCAGAGTGTACATTTTTAGAATAGTTAATATATCAGAGGGCACATTTCTAGAATAGTTAATATATCGGAGTGTACATTTTTGGAATAGTTAAAAAAAATTCATTTGGTACCATTAACATACATATCCTGTTAAAAATTTTGAGGGGTTTCATAAAAAAAATACTTCACAATCTGCCAAAATAAATTGTAGTCGCTTTCCCTATACGTTCGTTTATTTTATTGTCCAGGGAAAATGTGGATGTTATTGTGAATCCTAGGTGACAACAGTTGTCAACTTACTTTATGTGAATGTTGTTTTAGGTGATGTTTGTTAGTACTGTAGACCCATGACACATTGTCACAGTTTTAGTGATACTCTGGCTTATTGTCATAGATAACAGTTCACATGCCTTTGCCTTGTTGTCAGTTTGGGACTGAAAAGTGGACTTACTGTATGTCACGCCAGTAGAGCAGCATCATCATCGATGAAGAGACGATTTATGATTATTTCTGATATTTTCGTCTTTGCTATGAGATGCACTAAGTTGAAGAGTAAACCATCGTAAAGGATGCGTATGAAAACGTCACCTGCTGCATCTGCAAGAACATGTTTCAGAAGCGCTGCGAAGAAGATTCCTAACAGTGTGGAGGCTAAACGCACCACTTCTTTACTCTAGTCTTTACTGAAAAACTGCCAGATGTATTGCCCTCGAACGATACGTTTGCGCTTATGTCTTCATGAAAGGAACTAATTAAGTCTAGTACAACCAAACAAGTAAGTTTTAGAATCTTATATAGAGCTGGTCTGCTATTGGCTATTGTCTTTCCCCAGGTGGTTTGTGATCCACTTTTGCCGTTAAGTGAAGGGGTGATTGGAGCTCGAGCTTGCGTTCTAAAGCCAGATGTGTGGCCTCGGCTGTGCTATGACCGTGTCTGTACAGGATGTCCCTGACGTTTTCTATCCATCTTTTCCGTGGTCTTCTTCTGGCTTTGTATCCTGATCTCATTTGGTTATATGCTTGTACGGGCAACTTTTCGTGATGCATTCTCATAATGTGGCCAAACCATTTGATCTGTTCTCTGCTAACACTGTCAAAATCCTTAGTTAGAGCAACAGAAGCTATAAAGAGTGGCTTCCCCTATTCACATGCAGAAATGCATGATATTTCAGAGTTTTGCTACCCTTTGTTCTTTGTTTCCTAGCCCCGGAAACACACTGACGTTAAAATAATAGTTTCTATCTGCAGGACAGTTTACCGGCTATATACAAAAACAGTGCTTGGAAATATTTTCATTAATTTGTTGTACAACTTACTGTTGTTCATATATGCACGTAATTATATTAACTAGTTAAATGTGTTTTTTTTAAAAATCACGTTTATAAAGAACAATGGACACGGTCTGCAAAATTAGCAAAATATAGTTCTTACTTCCGTTTATTTTATCTATCTCTATTGACGTAACTCTTCAGATTTATATCTCTAATCTTAACAAACTAGTCACTAATACTGATTAAACTTTAATGTGGACTACATTGATTAATTATATAAAAATATTGTAATATTATAAATAGAAAAAAGGTTAACAAATGTTTTAATCCCATTGATGTTGGTTTTATTTACTTTTTTTCCTATTTCATGTTCAAACAAGATTACGCAAGTAAACAATTTCAGAAGATAAAACTGTAAAACTGAGTACCAACGCAGCAATATACGTAATTATCATAATCAAAGTATTTCAATTTGATTGTAGCTGTTAGTTTAATTCGTGATGAAACTTGCATTCGTAACAATTTCTACCGTAGTGTTCTTTTTGCAATCGTATCTGACTGATGGAGATCAGGGGATTACATATTGTTACTTCAATGCTGCCAACTGTTCCTGTGAAACTAACTTAGGAACGATTTACCTAAATGATGCATCCGAGGGCAGACCGTAAGTTACGTATTTCTTAATAATATGTCACTACTATCTTCTTCTCTTTTTTAGTTACTTACCCAGTCTACATCAATGGTAAATGCAAGTAGGGCCTATTTGTTGTTTACTTCTTTCTGTGAGAAAACCATTTATATTTTGTAACACTGTAGCTTCACGTGATAATTTCCATCGATCTTCCCACCCCCCATACTTCATAACTAAAATGTCACAAGAGGGATACAAACTCACGATCCCTTTAGCAAGTGAATGTATGTGAGGTGTGGGATCTCTCTAGCGTAGTGGTTAAGCTGTTCGCCTTGAGTTAGAATCCGGGTAGAATCATGGGTTCAAATTCGGCTGTATGTGGTACTATCGGCATGCGACGTGCCGCTTCGTTGAGAGTGACAGAGTACATGTGGAAAAACGAGTACAGTAAAGTGAATCCTCTACGACTTTAAAACCTTTTAGTTATGTGATGCGCTAAATATTGTTATAGAACACGGCGTTCGGTTGATAAGACGAGTACAGCAATGTGAACACTATGTGCCTTTTCGAGAGTACACGAGCAGAGAGAGAGAGAGAGAGAGAGAGAGAGAAAGTATAGTTATTTGCAGGCTTGTCCATAGGAATGTTATTCCCATGAGAAACGTCCCATGGGATGGGATGGGATGGGACAGCACATATTTGTATTTCCCATGTATTTAAAGGCTTGTCTAGGTTTTTCTCAATTTGACGAGCGGTTAAGATAACGGATGTCACCAGCTCTCGTTATAAACTCTGTGTACATCAGATTTGCATGTAAGATGAATATTGTGGAAATGGTTCACGGATTACACGAATTAACTGAATTAGTAGAAGCAGTCGATCAGCGGGAAATTGATAATGTGCTGAATGAGCAGAGTGATTCAGAAATGGTCTAATAAAATGAGTGTCAGAACGATACTGAATTGTCATAAAGTTAATACATTTTGTCGTTTTGCATGTCTCTTTGTATATGTAGTCCTATTTAGTAGACACTAAACCTAAACTTTCATAAATTTCATAATTTTATTTTAAATGTATTCCATATTAATATTATAATAGTAATCCAATGGGATGGGATGGGACAGGCAAAAATTGCCATGGGATGGGATGGGATGGGACAGAAAAATATGTCCCATGGACCATGCTGGTTATTTGGCTAACCATGATTTAAAGGAGGTTGACATAAGTTCATGTTATTGTTTTGTTTCCTTGTTTATGTTGTATATCTCTCTTAGTGCAATATAACATCAACAGCGCTGTGACATACGACAGATCCAACAATTCAGCGTTATATATGGAGGAAACTAAAAGATAATTCATCTATTTTTGAGTCTAATACTCTCGTTTTTATGACATTTTAGTGACCGTTTTTGAAACATAGTTAAAAAAGGGGTATACCTGCTTTTTGTTAAAATTCCTAGTATTAAAAGTCATGTTCTGATTTCATAAAGTGGAGGAGATTTGAACTGGCCTTTGTCCGATACATCCGACTTCGTAGGTGGTAACTAATGCTATCATTGTTTTTACAAACTCCAGTGAACGGTGGTTGTTAGTAGCTATATCACTAATAGGCATACTGTGCATTGATATCTGTTTTTAAACATTGCTTGCACTTCTGGTCATCTCTGAATGCTAATCTCTGTCAATGTTGCTGACCTTTTTGTCGCTGTCTGTCCACAAGCGTCTCTTCGTTATTCTATTTTATAGCCTAGAACACATGAGAAAGTAATTAATGTAACTAAATTATACTTCTCCCCAAATAGGTTCCCATTGGGGATGTCCATAAATTACATCAACACGATTTTGGCAACTTTTCTCCCTCCTGCTTGTCAACAACGTGTTAAGAATTCAGGGACCCGACTCCTGCTTAACTATGTCAAAAAATAAATTAACCAGTCAGTATCATGTGAATGTATTAAACCAAATTTTAAATAGTTGTCCGTGTACACATGAGTTGGTTGGTTGGTTGCTGATCCAGCAGTCCATGAGCTCATGCCCTTTGACCCAATGCCATTAAAATGACTTTACATTGCGTGGAAGTATACATATAAGTATATATATATATATATATATATATTTAAGTATACATAGAAATATACATATAAGTATATTTATATATACGTATATACATAGAAAGCAGACTTTTAACAATATTTTGTTGGTGATGGTAGATTTTCATTCTTAATGCATATCCTGGAGGTCGCCTGTATGCTTTAGGTGGATGAATCATAATTCCTTGGGCCACAAAACAACCTACAATACTGAATTTCTTAATTCTAAAATTAAAGTAAGTACATTGTCTCTCATTCATATTAAAATGTAAAATGTAGTTCTAATACATTGTTTAAAATAGTCAAGACACTCGGGTTTCAAAACAAGCACGTGTACACTTCAATAGTAGGTTGCCAGAAAATAATATTCAGTGTTGCTAGACTTGAGAGAAAGTTACTAGACTTGAGAAAAAGTTACTAGACTTGAGAGCACGTTACTAGACTTGAGAGCACATTACTAGATTTGAGAACACATTTCTAGACTTAAGAACAGGTTACTAGACATGAGAGCACGTTACTAGACTTGAGAACACATTACTAGACTTGAGAGCACGTTACTAGACTTAAGAACACATTACTAGACTTGAGAGCACGTTACTAGACTTGAGAACACATTACTAGACTTGAGAGCACGTTACTAGACTTGAGAGCACGTTACTAGACTTGAGAGCACGTTACTAGATTTGAGAACACATTTCTAGACTTAAGAACAGGTTACTAGACATGAGAGCACGTTACTAGACTTGAGAACACAATACTAGACTTGAGAGCACGTTACTAGACTTGAGAACACATTACTAGACTTGAGAAAACATTACTAGACGTGAGAGCAGGTTACTAGACTTGAGGACAGATATTAGACGTGAGAGCACGTTACTAGACTTAACAGGCTACCAGACTTGAGAGCAGGTTACAGACTTAGAGCAGATTACAGACTTGAGAGCAGGTTACAGACTTAGAGCAGATTACATACTGAACCGAGTTTAATTAAAGCAGTTGAACAACTGTGGACAGTATTTCTCTTTAATAAACTAAGACATCATCGCTGTTTCGTCACAAATATCTGGAACATAGGAATGATTTCAGTCGGTGTTAACAACATAGGACATCCTTCCCTTTGTTGTCGTTTTAATATTTTGAACCAAATGATACTTTGTCTTTTGATTTAGTTGTCCTGCAATCCTTGCATAGATCCATGTTTTATACAGGAGTTAATTGTATTTTCTTTATGTTCGCATTTCATGTCATCCTATTAACTTTTTGTTTCTGATGTGAATACTTTTACTATTAAAATTTAATATTAAATATAAAACAAATTATTCAAGACTATCGAGATCCGACAGTGGAAAAGAGGTTGGGAAACAGTGTTCAAATATATGTATTTAAGAAAAACAGGAATATTTCAAATATTCTGATATATTACTATATTGTTTTTATTTCTTTTGCAAAATAGAGGAATTGTTATTTGAGAAGTGTGTTTTTTTCTTATAAATATTCCAACAGGTACACTGCTGTAAATCCAAAGAATTTAGATTTATTCTATTGGGAGCCCTGTATTGACTTCACTTTACAATCGATTACAGCTGGGGTACGTTAAATAATAATAATAGTTATTATTATCTATTGTCTGTCCCCAGGTGAATGATGGTTGATTGCATTCATGCTTGCCGTTATATGTAGGGTTGGAAACTGAAGCTGTTGTTCCATGGCAAGATGTGTCGCCGATGTTGCATTTAGTCAATGTTTGTTCGAGGCAATCTTGATGTTTTCTATCCACCGTTTTCTTGATCTACCTTTGGTTTTACGCACGGATATTCTCGTGTTATATGCTTTTATTGGTATTTGGTTTGAGTTTATTCTCATAAGGTGACCGAACCATTTTACTTTCTGTCTCTCAATATGTTCAATACATGATGTTATACCAACTCTTTTCCTTTCTTCATTTCTTATTTTATCTAGTTTGGTAACCATTGCAGCTTTTCTCAAACGCTTCATTAAACATGTAACAATTTTCCTCCGCTGCGAGGCTGTTAGAGACCATGTTTGACATTGGTAGCAAAGTGTTGGTATAAAAATAATGATCATCATAATAATAACAATAATAATGATGATGCGATAAGTGTAATCCAAGTATTTCTTGTACTTGACATTGTTTATCCAATTGTTGTTGAATTTTTTAAATACCACTATATTAGCCCAATAACATTACTTGCGTTATCTATTGTCTACCGTCTTTCTCCAGGTGGATGATGGTTTATATTATTCATTCTTGCCGTTAATTATGGAGATGGGAGCCTCATTTTTCGTTTAAAAAGCGATGAAAAGATAAGGGAATGTATCTTTGTAGGAACTCAGATTAGGACAAAATTATTGCAGACAAACAATTCGAGAACTTGTTACATGGTTCTGAACTTCGCGCATGGATGGCGTTCAAATCTATTGTCACTAACTTTCCGGGAAAACATTAAATCTGTCGACTATGTGCATATTGTCAAGCAGTGTATAGATGCATACAGAATGAGGCGTGGTAACATGTCCCTCAAAATCCAGAGAAGACAATAGCAATGGAAAAACAACAGAATAGAAACGAAACTGCGAAGAACTCTTCTTTTTTTCCGGTTTCAACATACGGCTGTGAAACATGGACTATAAGTAAAACAACGGAAAAGAAGATCAACTACTTTGAGATGAAATGGTAGAGAAAGATAGAATCTCATGGAAGGAAAAATTAAGAAACTCATATAGTATAAACACATCGAAGGTTTCAGAATGTTTGTTACTAGGCACAACAGAAAAAAAGAATATTACACCTGTTTGGACATATACAAAGACACGACTGTTTAGAAAGACACATTATGTAGGAGAGAGCACCTGGGTCGAGGAGAAAGGGTAGATCAAGGTGAAGATGGACTGACGACATTACAGATAACATGAATACTTCGTTACAAATGCAAGTCGCATGGCTCAAGACAGACAAAGGATTACTGTGTTTATTGAGTAGACAATGTTCTGGAGAAAATACGTCACATGACATCTCGTAGCACCACGCGAGTTAAAAGAAAAGTTCTTACCAGCACTAACGATCATTCTTGACCTTTTCAATTAAAACTTTGTCGTATAAATCGAAACAAATAGTGTTACAATTAACTATTATGTAGGAAAGGAACAAGGTAAGGGTTCAATAAAGAGATGATTATATGGTCAATTTTCACGTTCACTTTTCTTTCACCCTGTTATATATTATGGTGCTCGCATATTCTCTCTGCCTGAAACGGTTGAGAGCCCCTGATGTACATGTATTGTTAGTTAGTATATGGAATTGTCATGTTTAATTGTGACTAATGTCATAAATGACATTTTAATTTTCTGATATTTCCCTAGGCAATACAAAAAACAATTGATGGATTATTTTACAACCTGGGTATTCACTGTCACACCTCCACTGATGTAAAAAATGGAGATGCACGCTTTATAATGAGAGATCCCTTTTACAGCAGGTCATATAGTAAATTATTATTATTTACTTTGAGCAAATACGGTAAAAAAAATATAAGTAAAATTAAGGATAAATGTAGTTCTATAATGAATAAATACAAGGAATCTTGGCTTCAGCTAAGAGGATTCTATCAAGAGAGATAAATGAACTGAATTTCAGTTTTACTATAATATATATTTATATATTATATCGATATATATATTATATATTTATATATCCCGTTCATTCAATTCTTTAGCAACATAGAAAAGTTGAACAATTTAAGACATGAAAATACGTTTTATTTAGTCTCATGCCTAGATTATTATGAATTTCCACAACTATTTAATCTCGTTAAAATACCTCGTTGTCATAAATTACAGGCTTTTAGAATTAAGAATATACCTAATTAAGATGTATTATATTTTGTGAATTCATAAAGCAAGTATTTTTTAACAATTATCTATAAACTGTGAAAAATTGTTTGGGTACTGAATTTTCCCTGTTACATAGTTACTTAGGAGGAGCGCGGTGGCCTAGTTCATAGTGAGCTCGCTTGTTATCACCGGGTTACAGTGTGTAGGTTCGAAACCACATCCGGACTAAACAAAAAATCCTGGTTGTGATTTCTTGCTTGACACGACTACTCCTCTAGTCAACTCAGCTGTAAATGAGTACCTGACGCATGAGTTAGGGGAGGTAAAGACAGCAAGGAAAGGAACTGGCCACCCAACCAAATAGTTGCTGCGGCTTAGTGCATGAAGAGTTATCTTCATTTCCCGACGGCAAGTTGCTGCCATGGGACATACCTTTACCGTTACATAGTTGAAGAAAGATTGCGAGTGGCTTGCATTATGTCTTTTATGCGATTATGCACTTGTCGCGATGTCCTGTTCAAGGTGCGCTTTTCATTTATCATACGACAGGAAAACTCCCAGTTCCTACTAGGAGTCGAACCATGGACCTGACGGTTATGAGACCAACGCCCTAACCTCTCGAATATTCACTAAAATGCATACAGTATTTCAAAATACCTTTCTAGATTATGCATTTATAGGTTGAATATGTCGAAATAGCATCTCAGCATTCGAATTCGGGTCTGCATTGATAGTGTTCCATTGCACAAAATGGTTCTCATTTTTTTGGAATGCTGATTTGATTTGTGTTTTACGGCTTTTTTTCTAACTTTCTGATGTTAACAGGGTGCAAAGATATTTCACCTTTTCAACCTGCGTTAATTATGTGTCCATTAATCATATTGCATCTTGGTGGTATATGTCTCTTCGAGTCAATCATTATTTCTGTCTGTTTTCTTCTTGTTTAATTTGAGGCCTTTGTTTTCACTTTCTTTCACTACTTTATCCAATAAGGCTTGTAGTTCTTGTTCGCTTCCTGCGATCAGTACTGTGGCTTCAGCATATCTCAAGTTATTTATATTGCATTCTTCCATTGCTATTCATGGCATATCTTCTATATTTCACATAATGTATTCTGTATACAGGGTGAACAAATCCGGTGACATTACACAACCTTTCCTGACACCGATTTCTATCTTTTGAAATCTTCCTATAGTGTTGTTAACTCATCCTAGCCGTTTTTTCCAATACATATTTCTTACTATTCTTATATCTTTCCCATCAACGTTAAGATTTGCTAGCAGTTTTATAATCTCTGAATGCTTCTCCTTGTCAAATGCTTTGCTATAATCTATGAAGCACAGATAAGGTCTTATTGTAAATATATTTATTCATTCATTAATTTTTCTTTAGCGCTAAAGTTAGACCATAGGGCAGAGGTCAGATCTCTCCAATTCTGCCTGTTCAAAGCTATTCTGTGCAGTTCTTGAACAGTATGAATATTGTTTGTTTTAATTTCTCTAAAAATTGTTCTTCTGAGGGTTTCCTTTGATCTACCCCTGGCTTTTCTGCCTGTTGGTACCCATGCAAGAGATTGGTGGTGTATTCTGTTATTGTCTGAGCGTAGGACATATTCGATGTAGGACCAACGGCGTTTTCTAATGACATCTAGGAAGTAGTTTTATGTGTCTCTTCTCTGATTGTTTCTTATGTACTTCTATGGCCCTCTCCATTAATGTTTTTACTATATATAGGACATTTCTTGTTCAGTTTCTTTCCACGAACCCGCATTATTCTTCTACTATATCTGGTTTTATTTTTCCTCTTATACGCCTCATTATTATGCGTAGTAGAGTCTTGGTCATCTGACTCATAAGGGTGATTGTTCTATAATCTTCGCAATCTACTGCCCCAGGTTTCTTTGGTAGGGATATGAAATTTAATATTTTGGTGATAACTTCAATGTCATAATCTTCCAGAGCTTCTAACTATTCATGTCCGAATGTTCCAGGTTATAATCTTGATTTGCTTTCATTTGATGGACTAGCTTATGGGAACTGGCATGTTATCTTAATCGTGACTAAACATAATGTAATCTAGGGATAATACATCAATAGTTTCCCACTGGCTTTCGGCTGGTTTATTTATGGTGTTCTCAACTAGCCTTTGCATAAAATAGCCTGCCCTAAAGGCAACAGTGGTTTGTTTCTAGAGGGACCTTATCTCAGATGGATTTCCCTCCTGAAACTAACGAATTCCATCTGTCCGAAATACCCAATGAAATTTTCGCAAGTTAATGGATGAAGAAATTTTCACTGTCGTCCACCACCATGTTTATCATGTGATCCCATTCATGTACATGGTAATTTACAACCAACTTGAGTAGAAGACTGTCCAGCTTGTGATAAGGCACACTACAGCTAAGAGTGGGTAAAAGTTGATTATCCCCCAAAGAGAGCATCATTTTACCACCGTTAGATATAAAGTTGGAGCTTATGAAAAATTTGTAAATGCGTTAGATAAAATGAACAAAGCTTTCACTTATCTTCGAGAAAAGTTTCATCAAGTTAGCGATGCAAAGATAAAGGAATGTATCTTTGTAGGAACTCAGATTAGGACAAAATTATTGCAGACAAACAATTCGAGAATTTGTTACATGGTTCTGAACTTCGCGCATGGATGGCGTTCAAATCTATTGTCACTAACTTTCCGGGAAAACATTAAATCTGTCGACTATGTGCATATTATCAAGCAGTGTATAGATGCATACAGAATGAGGCGTGGTAACATGTCCCTCAAAATCCATATTCTCGATTCGAATCTTGACTTTTCCCCTGACAACGTCGGCGAAGTCAGCAATGAACATGGATAACGATTTAATCAAGATATCGCCCTCATGAAGTCACTTTATCAAGGACGGTGGAGTGTGACCATACTTGCCGATTACTGTTGGATGCTTAATGGCGATGTACCACATGTCATTCACCGATGGAAGTCGACTGCAAATAAATTCAAATTTACATGTTCTTCTTCTGTTACGAATGATGTTGTAATACTGTCGATATTGTTTAAAAAAAAACTTGAATTGCCTATTTCTAGAGATCCCGACCTGATAGATAACAATGGTTTGCATATTTAAAAACAGCGTATTAATAGTGATAAAAAAAAACACCAAAAACCAAACAAACAAACAACATAGACATGTTAGAAAAAGTAAAATAAAATTGTGTTTGTTAGTCAGTGTTATAGTATGCATTCATGCTGATAGATTGTATATATATATTATATATATATATATATATATATATATATATATATATATATATATATATATTGGGACAACACTAGGAACACATATCAAGTGATTAATCAAGAAATATTTCATATTTCACCAGGTCTACCTACATCACATGTATCTGTGGTTCAAATGCAACTTTAGAATTTGTGAGTGAAAGTCCAATGTTTAATTATGTAAGTAGTTTGACGTTCTCTTTCTTTCATCATTTGCGATAAGTGAGATAGTGATACGTATTTTTGCCTCCATTCTTCACAATGTGTGCGATCGATAATTGTATTTTCTCCTTTTCTCACAATGGATTGTATATATATATATATATATATATATATAATTAATTCTTTTACACCCATTATTCATCATTTTTATTATAACTTGTCCTGTTCTTCTCCATTTATCACAATCTATGTGATCGTAATTATCAGGCCCGTAGATAGTCTTCGAAGATGGAATGGGATGGGGAAGAAAGAATGGAGTTGCCCGTTGTTTGTCTTACTCCCAAGTATTAAATGTCATGTTATGCTTTTATAGGATGAGGATTGACCCACTCCTCCATTCACCACAAAAGCCACCCCACCCCCACGTAATTACTGGCTTAGTAATGATGGTCGTAGATATATTCTCTTCATCTGCCTTTCATGATATCCTGCCACAGACTTCAATATTCATGTCTAAGACATGCTTAAAGACATTAAAACTTCGCCATCTAAAAGAATAGAAGAAATACGCCACGGAGTTGAATGTAAAATCTCATCGCTTGTCATAGGAAAGACTCGTACTTCTCCCGACTTATATAATCATCTTCACCACCGCAATCACGCTCACCACAGCCATCACCGACGATGTCCTTATCTAAGTCGACATTTCCCTTATAAGCATCATAATCACTACCACTACTATCATTATCATCATTTCATGGTGATATCATGATTGCAGAGAGAAAAACTGAAGTGTGTTAGAAAGTACAAGCTTTAATGTCCAACACAGAGAATAGGATTACACAGTATATGTCAACTATATTACATTTCAACTATTTCGTTATTTAAATAAAATTGTGTTTGTTTTCTTCAGAAACAGGAACTGGTTTTCATGATCCTTTTTTACAATTATTTCTTTTTCTTCGTTCGTTTTCATCTTCTGCAGATTAGCAGGATGATGTCTAAAACACAGAATTTGCCATGACAAGGTTTATACCTTAGCTGAGATATTTGTGCCTTTTGGCCCGACGATTCGATGTCAGCATTGCTTCTGGGTCACTTTGTTCCTCTATTAAATGGGGCAGCCAACTCCACCCCAAATCATCCTTAGCCGTCTCTTGAAACATGGATAGAATGTAAACTTTGGTGTCATTCTTAACTCCACTTTCGAGCCCAACAACATGCAGGAGACAATAATTGCAAATATTAAACTCTTAGATCAGGTTTATAATGCAAATTAATAACCAGTATATTATCTTGTTCTATAGTGGAAAGGTACACAGTCCGTCTCAGTATTTCAGGGTACCATGTTACAATTACAATGGCAACCTACTTTTAGTAAAATATTTCTTAGAAAATCACTATAATCTAAAAGTAATGGTTTGATCCATATACTCTGAATATACTATTTTACCGACATGTTAGTTTATTAATTGTCTAGCACTTCATTGTTTGCTTACATTTACTAGGGAGGTTAATAACAGCTCTGATGTATTTATGGAGATGCCATTGGTTCGATTTCCTGTTGTTGGGGGATACATGTTCAGTCACAAACGGCTGAAACTAGTCATTCTCAGTAAATATATGTTGGTATCTGAAGAAATTCTTGGATTGTGAGATATGGAATCGGTGTGACTTGTACTATATCTTCTCTACCATGCATTTTATTACAGAACATACGAAACTAAAGTTATATTTATTCATATACAATACGTTATTCTCAATCTGAATAATGTGGAAATGTCTTTGTTTATTACTAAAATTATTATATAGTCATCGAATTATCATCGAAGATCATGATGACTAGATTATAGGAACCGCGACCTCCACTATTTTTTAATTGTTCAAAGCTATGATATAACCAACGTGAAATAACGCTCGCGATTGAAATGTTCGTACTTCATAATAAGAGGTAATTTGTATTTAACTAACTATTCTCATATTATGCTTTGTAAAGTCCAAAACAGACAATTTATTTATTCTTCTTCTTCTGCGTTCGCTCTCATATAACCACAACGAATATTTCGTGTGATTTCCGCCGGGGAGGGTGAAGTACGTTGTGCTGCAAGTTCCACAGTAGAACTGTGATTATTTGCACCCGGTTGGTCACGTGTGGTCAGGATGTTCGAGGTCCAGCACATCCGTTTTCGTCATTCATTTATTTCTGGTTTGTTCCCTAAATTTCTTTATTAGTTGGTGGCATTTATAGATGCTTCAAAAATCCAGTCTTACGTGCATCTTATGTTCTAGATATGCATGTGTTTGCAGTCTTCTACATTCACGGCATGTTTTCCTTAAAATTGTGTGTTGAAAACAATGACATGCTGTAGGTGATAATCGACAGGACGTTAGTCGAGGACAATGGAGCTGTTGGTGAAAAATTTTTAAATGATATGCTTCTGGACAGTACAGTTCTTTATTCGTCATATGCTATATTATGTTCTTGGTAAAGGGCAGTTTTTATGTTTCTAGTGATTAGCAAAACTCTTCTACTATGTTTTCAATTTTCGCAAAATTGGTTATGAGTTTTGTAAATGAAGGCATTTCGACTCAATCATCACAATGATGATGATAATGGTGTTCCCTCTTCGCAAGCGAAGATGAGCATGGAATTAACAACAATAAAAGTGATGAACAGGTAGAGAAAAAAAAAGAAAAAAAAGTGATTTTCTAATTTGGTTAGGGAGTTCGTAGATGACCGATGAGTCCGACTCGTGCCTTGAAATTTCTAGTTCATGCAGGAGTGCAGAGGGTTCGGAGTAGGAGAATTTTCGGATTTGTCCTTCCGATTCTGTTGCTTGTAAATTGCCCGCAGTGCTCTTTCTTTTTCAAATTGAGTGATACCAGCAGTGATCTGGGTGTATGTTATCTTAGCGATCAAGGGATGTAGTCTCTCAGGAGCTAGGATCAGTGATTGAGAGAGATTTTTAGGTTAAACTTGAAGCGCTTTTTCTACCCTCTGCTTGAACGTTTACCATCGAACAGCTCCCCATATAATTATCTCTTTAGAAGGCGCTTGTCTGGCATATGGATGATGTGACCAGTCAAGGGGAGTTGGAACCTAGTCAGCAGGGCATGGATGTTTAGCATACGGGACTTTTGAAGGATTTCCGTGTCCGGTACTCGATTCTGCAAACGTACTCCCATGAGGTTTCTTAGGTACTGAAGGTGGAAAGAGTTTTAAACGGTCGAGCGTGTCTCTCATAGACAGTCCAGTATAACGCAGCATAAAGCGGTGTTGATAGAATCACTGTGCGGTACACGTCCAACTTAGGTGTCAAACTGAGATCACGCCTGATCCAGACGTTGTCACCAAGGCTCCCGAATGCGGCACTGGCGCGAGCAATACGCAGGGCAACATCCTCATCATTTGTCGGAGTCTGCGATAGAGTGATGCTGAGATATACAAACGTATTAGCGGTGTTGAGATTTTTTCCCTTTACTGTGATTACTGATTCTGTGTCGGGGACACCTGGCACGGGTTGTTTCATTACTAATGTTTTTGCCGTGCTGATGGTGAGACCGAACGCTGTACAGGCCAAAGAAAAGAGGTCCATGTAGTCCTGCATGTCTTTCAGACTGATAGCCTTTAGTGCACAATCGTCGGCGAAAAAAAGGTCGCGAACAATGTGCGTCTTAGTTTTGATTTTGCCTTCCATCTACTAAGATTGATAGCCCTCCAGCAGCTCGATAGCAAAAGCGTATTCTTGCACTGTTATTCCGAAAGGTATCATTTAACAAGGCAGAGAACAGCATGCTGAAGAGCATTGGGGGCAGGTCGCAACTCTGTTTGACACCTTTAGTTACTGGAAACGGGATTGAGTGTTGCGCCGTCATGGTGCACACAGGTTGTCATGCCATTATGGAAATGGCAAACCGTGTTGGTGAATGTATCGGGACATATCATGTCTAATATCATGACAATAAACATTTCATAAATATGTTTGGCAACTTCATAATCAAGAGAATGAGAAGTGCATTCGATTGACAAGCCACGGGAATACGCTCTCTACATAGAGTACCAATTAATCTGATCTGAATTTTATGATGTTTTATATGCAAAATGTAATATTTAAAAAATCTATACATTTTACTTGCATTTAAATATTATATACACTTTGCAGAATTTAATTTTTACGTCTTCTGTCTGCTGCCCTGGATAAAAGAGATGGTACTGTAGATAGAAACAGATTTCATCACGTAAGTTTATTGTGTCTTTATCTGAACATTTAAGGTGAACCAAGAATCAATGTGTATTTTGAAATTATAAATTAAAAATAATCTCTCTCGCTCTCTCTCTCTCTCTCTCTCTCTCTCTCTCTCTTTTAATTGTTATTGGTAGTGATGCTGCGAAACCAAATTGGATTCTGTCGACTCTGCATAACATGTTTTATGACATCTATGGTTCTGGGATTCTGTATAACTAAATTTGTCTAACTACCGTAGTCAAAAATATGGCACCATAAGAGATACTTTAAAAAAAAAATATGAAAAGTATTGTACTGTCATTTCTCAATACACAGACTGTATTGTACTGTACTAAATCTCTGTCATTTCTAAAAACACAGACAGTATTGTACTGTACTAAAGCTCTGTCATTTCTCAATACACAGACAGTATTGTACTGTACTAAAGCTCTGTCATTTCTCAATACACAGACAGTATTGTACTGTACTAAATCTCTGTCATTTCTAAAAACACAGACAGTATTGTACTGTACTAAAGCTCTGTCATTTCTCAATACACAGACAGTATTGTACTGTCCTAAAGCTCGGTTTAAAATTTCTCAATACACAGATAGTATTGTACTGTCCTCAAGCTGGTTTTAAAATTTATCAATACACAGACAGTATTGTACTGTCCTCAAGCTGGTTTTAAAATTTATCAATACACAGACAGTATTGTACTTTCCTCAAGCTCGGTTTAAAATTTCTCTATACACAGACAGTACTGTACTGTACCGAAGCTCTGTCTTTTCTCAATACACAGACAGTATTGTATTTTACCGAAGTTCTTTCATTTCTCAATACACAGACAGTATTGTATTGTACCGAAGCTCTTTCATTTCTCAATACAAAGACCGCATTGTACTGTACTGAAGCTCTGTCATTTCTCAATACACAGACAGTATTTTACATTATTGTACACAGACAGTATTTTACTGTCCTCAAGCTCGGTTTAAAATACCTCAATACACAGACAGTATTTTACTGTCCTCAAGCTAGGTTTAAAATATCTCAATACACAGACAGTATTTTACTGTACTGAAGTTCGGGTTTTATTGAATACATTTTTCCTCGAAAGATATATTTATATCCTTTTTATTTTTCAGATATATCAAGGTTGTTGCCCTGTACTTAAAAATTTCGTTGCTGGAGCCTAAAATTGATTGGAGAACAGCAACACTTGTCTGTCATGAATATCCTAAAAAACGACAAAATAGATAAGGGGGGGGGTAAAATTCTTTTGTCTGTCCGATAAGTCGAAGTCACCGAGAAGGCAAGCTGAGGTCTGATGCCTAAGACAGAAATGTGTAGAAAGCGCAGCCAAGTTGCACCCCATGGCACAATTTATTTCGTTTTCTTAACTACACTATGTTATTATGAAAGCGTATAAGAATTTAATCAGAAGACGCTGTGTATCTCATATTTAGAATACTCCGATATAAAAGAGTAGGAAAGGAATAAGAAAATAAAGATACGGCACATTTCAACTAAGCAGTTTACAGATAATATCCCATATGTCAACTAAACAGATTACAGAAAATATTTGTTCACATTCCACCTAAGCAGATGGCAGAAATTATTGCACATTTCAACTAGTAGATGACAGAAAATATTGCAATTTTTTAACTAGTATGATAGAAAAAATTTGTACATTTCAACTAGTTGGTTGGTTGGTTGCTGATCCAGCGGTCCATGGGCTCATGCCCTTTGATCTAATGCCATTAGATGGCATTATGTTGCTGGGAAGTCTGTGGATTTTCGGCCCAATCCGGGACAGAGCCAGAGAATAACTATCACACCTCCAGGAAGATAGGTTTCAACCTATGCACTGCGCCTAGCCACTGTAGCCAAGATAGGGTTCACTGTGCTCATTCCATGCCACCAATTGACTACTGGTTATGCCGAACTTCTCTATTGCTCCAGGCATGCAACCAAATGTTCAAGTCAAAAGGATTGTCACGTCCTGAGTCACTATGTCTCTATGATGGGCCTCAGCCATAGGAAAAAACAGTGATGTCAGTTTCCTCCTCCTCAGTGCTGCACAGTACATCTCTGGCTCCCTCCCAAAAACAGAGGGAGCATACATATATATTCAGGCAAACATGAAAAAAATTTCAACAATAAAGCAAAATCATAACTGTATAGATGACATGCCATGATGCTTCTATAAGAAGATAACCTCAATATAACGGCATGTCATCCACTAAGGTTTTCTGTTGCATGGATTGACTCACAGACTCAACCACATGCGTATTTCAACTATTAGATGACAGAAAATATTTCACATTTCAACTAGTAGATGACAGAAAATATTTCACATTTCAACTAGTAGATGACAGAAAATATTGCACATTTCAATTAGTAGATGACAGAAAATATTGCACATTTCAACTAGTAGATGACATAAAATATTTCACATTTCAACTATTAGATGACAAAAAATATTTCACATTTCAACTAGTAGATGACAGAAAATATTTCACATTTCAACTAGTAGATGACAGAAAATATTGCACATTTAAACTACTAAATGACAAAAATACTCTATCTTTAGTAATATTTTAAGCTTTATTACTAAAATGATGACATCGATAGCTCAGTGAGAATTTCACTGACTTCAATGTCGGGTCATCAACGATTAAATTTTCATTTTAGTAAGAAATATTTTAAAGGTCACTAATATATCTTATGTGAGTTCAGTCTAAGGAAATAGATGTCAGATAATCGGAGATGCTAAAGTTGGTGGACGTGATGCTGACCACATCGCCCCTAGGTATGCCATTGATAGATGTAAAATACAAACTTCGCAAAGCATACACTCCCTAGTTTTGGTAAAATAATTTGCATATACTAATAGTCATAATTCACTTTTATATGAAAGAAACAGGTACAAATATTTTGTCATGTCTTTGAAGGGAAAATATAATTGTATGATATCGACTATAATTATTCTATTACAGATTCCAGGGGTTGCAAGTACGCTTTAGATTCAAGTTCCTCTATAGGGGTTGGCCAGGTGCTTTTAAATCTGATTGACAACGCTTAGCTTCAGAAATCTGTTATGTATAACAAAGTCGTAATAAATAATATATGGAACGTATTTGTTACATTTTGATGATAGTTTTGCACATGGAATGATTTATTGTACAGAAACATGAGTACCGGATGACAATAGTATATTTGTAACATTTGATCATCTAATTCTAATGACTGAAAATTGACAAAATTAGTTTTCTAAATCGATCTTTATTCACAAATAATAAAAAATACTGTCATCAACTTCCTCAATCAATCAATCAATCAATCAATCAATCAATCAATCAATCAATCAATCAATCAGTATTTCGGCTTCTGTGACAAAACACACCATCTGGTACACAGAACACGAAAAATAATTGTCTATGTGCTGTGTATCTGTTGTGGTCAAGAGACAAAGCTCCAGTGTCGGGAAACAACACGAAACTGTAGATGGGAAGGGGGGGGGGAGAGGGTGTCTTGGGGTAACACAAGTAAAATATACAAATGAACAGTAATAAGCATAAGCGTTACCAATATTAGTCAATAAAATAAACTACGAGTAATCTCGTAGTAATCATGACACAACGACATGCAGTGTTTAGCCTAAAAACCTTCACCAGGACAAAAAATAACAAGCGAAATAAACAATGTACTAACCTGGGAAAGCACATATTAGAATGGTAGAAGACTAAAGTGTGATAAGAAACGTGCCATAAGAAAGAGAAAGGGAAAAGTCGGAGGAAGTAGAAGACAGAAATAGCATGACGAGAAGATATGATGGACGATATAGTGATAATACTGGCGAATAAAATATGATATTTTTATATTAATTTTAGTTTGATATCATTATTCCCTGTTTTCCTAGACGTCTTCCCTGTTTAATTTTTCACTGTGGGTTAAATGTGATTGATCGTGTAATTAGACATTTTAATAGTTTTCAATAAAAAAATAATTCTCCTTCATCTGGGTATCCAAAATTCACAACACATCATAGAAAATGATCAAAATAGAAACTACACACGAGTCATGAACGCCAAGGAAAATCAAACATTTATAATGGCTCATTGGGATGCAAAGGGTTCCACACTGCTCTAAATAATAGGGTACTTTATATAACCATAACTCAGGGCTAGCACATAACCAAGATCCTAAAAGTACCTACTCGTGGTTCATCATGAAACAGAAATACAGCGTTGTGATGTGTTACTAACTAACACTTTTAGGGTTCATCTCTGTTGATGTGAAAGCTGTAGATTGAATGATAATATACTGCAAAAAGACAAGCAATGTCTCCGACACCTCAGTGTCAACGCATGCAGCGTCACTGTTGACACACAGTGACGTAAGACAGTCAGGCTCGCGCAGCATAAATGTAGACGCATTGCAGGGGCGACCACTGCATATGTCACGATATGGGCTCACAGATAAGAAAGAATCATGCTTAGTACCGGATGGGAACTTGGACAATACGTCTAATTACGCGAGGCAAGTTCACTGACAGCGGAACACCTTGTGCGATTAAGACGTAGTCGACCTAAGCCTAAATCCATGATGACTACCTCTTCGGAGACTGCTACCAAGGGGATTGTTTCGACCTGTAAAAGCTTAATGGTCAATAATTAATAACCTTCATGGTGTTGAGTCGATACAGATCCGTCGTCTAGCGGCAGATAGGAAGGCTGTGACAGGCTAGGAAAGCCCACTCGAACTTAAGGCATGTCGAAATCAGATGTGCTGTGCCGAAATATGCAAAATAATACAGCTCTGCTTTGAAATTGCCAGTACTACGCACTTCACACTCCCCGACAAAAATCACGCGATATTTCGTGTCGGTTTATAGATAGCGAATGCAGAAAACAAAAGAAACTGAAGAAGATAAGAAAAATCGAAACATGTTAAAGAGGAGAAGTTATGGTTTGGCAGGGCAGAGGAGATTATTAGACGGGTATACACATTAGGGAACATCGAGAAAGGAGAAGGCTGAGAAAGTAAGAGTATCAAGTTTACAACTTTCATTGAAGTGGTAATTACACTTTCCAGGAAACGTGACAATGACACTCCAGTACATATAGATTCAGAAATCCCGACTCTAATCAGTGAGCATTTCTCGAATGGAGATATTATTGTTTACATTGATGGGTATGTGGTTCGACACGTGCACAGTGATTGGGAATTTACTGCTCAATGCAAAAGGAAAGTGTATTAAGGAAGCAAATGGTGCTTTCTATATAGACAAAATGACAATGGAGATGATTACAATTACGAAGGCAATGATATGGCTGGAATCCCAGAGTACTACAGATGCCTGTTCTCTTACAGATTCTATGAGTATGCTTCGAAAGATTCAGTATGACTACCTACGCCGTCAATGCTTGAAGTCGATGACGAAATCTGTGCAGATGAAATCACGTTCATTTTTGTACCTGGACATGTGGGTGTTCAGGGAAATGAACGAGTAGATAAACTTGCCAGTTGAGACACAGTGACTAGTGAAAGTTCAATGGAGTGTGCTGATATTTTTTGAATGAAATCATAGTTGAATCAGTTGGAAGATAGTAGTGTATTTGTTCTTCCGTATCTATGGCTAGAGTGCAGGACATGGGAGTGAAGCGTGGCTTTGCAGGAAACGAGCGGCGAATAGGAATCACATGAAACGGTATCAATCGACACAGAATCAAAACAATCTAAGACATACTGAAGGACATACTGAATATGAGATCAGAGTACATATGGACTTGTCCGACGCGTCATGATGATGATCTAATCACTAATTAACTAAACTAACTAATGAAACATTCTTGTATCCAAATCTGCTGAAGACGGATGTGTCGGGCTATTGGCGCATATAAAACGGCGACACAGTGCATTTCCAGTCTCTGGACTACATCTAGCTGGAAATCTAGTAGGAAGACTAAAGTGTGCTCTGCTCTAAGAGAGATCCAGCGGGAGTTTGAGAATGAACGCTGAAGAAGAAGATATCCAAACGCGTAAAAACACGTTCAAACATAACACTAAAACTGTTCTGACACTACTCAACTCTATCGTCTACTATCCTAATGAGTTTAGAAACTGTACACTCTGTCCATTCCTTGATATCAATCATGCCAACATTTACAACGTTACTGACTTAAAATACTAATCTGTAGTATACTGGTGTTCTAAAACGAATATAACCATAAACATGTTTTTATTGGCTCTCTTTTTAAAGATATTCCATGTAGTTCATTTTCATTGTTTTACCGTGTAAATTTATACAGTATGACTGCAGCGAATTCGTTAATAAGCCTAGAATGATGTAATATATATTGCACCAAATTGCATAATACGATCATAAACACATTATCAGGGTTGATTACATAGTTTTCTGATGTAATGCAATACTACTACCAGATTTTCATTGTGTGCATCATCAACACCACATAGAATAACACAGGAAGAACTACATGACTTAGTTCGTGATTTGGACTTATCCACGGACAAAGCTGAATTGCTCGGATCAAGACTCCAACAATGTAATCTCCTAAAAGAATATGTCACATTTACTTCATATAGAAAGCACCACTAGCAGTTGGAGCCTTTCTTCTAGAAGGAAAGTAATCTGGTCCAATATTGAGATCCTTATGAAAGCCTTCAAAATAACTCATGACCCACAAAAATTGAGACTATTTGTAGACTCGTCAAACCTGAGTCTTAAGGCTGTGCTTTTGTATAATAGAAATCATCTTTCATCTATTCTAATAGCGCATGCTATCCACATGGAAGAGACATACGGTAACGTAAAACAGATACTGAATTACATTGAGTATAACAAGTACAGCTGGAACCTATGTGGCGATTTTAAGGTAGTTGTATTTTTAATGGGATAGCAGCAGGGATATACAAAATACATGTGCTTTTTATGTAAGTGGGATAGCCGAGCAAGGGAATAGCACTACTTGTAGAAGGAATGGATTTGCAGACAAAATGTAGTAATTGGAGAGAATAATATCCAGCACCAAGCTCTGGTGGTATCTCACAAAATCCTGCTACCACTCCTTCACATCAAACTAAGTTTGATGTAGAATTTTGTGAAAGCCATGGACGGGACTTCGCCAGCTTTCCAATGCCTGTGTGAAACATTCCCTCGATTCAGTGAAGCAATTATTAAAGAGGGAGTCTTTGTGGGTCCTCAGATTAGAGATCTCTAAAAAATGTCCGGTTCAACAACTTGCTGTAGGGAGACGCGAAACAAGTATGGAGTGCTTTTCGCCTAGTGTCTACCAACTTTTTCAGTAATGTTAGTGCAGAAAATTACAAGGAACTAGGAGAAAACATGCTGAGAAGACATGCGAAGTATCAGATACGTGCCTGTAATATGTCTCTTCTTTAAGTAAGATCCACTTCCTTCATTTCCATCTAGATTTCTTTCCTGAGAACTGTAGCATGGTTAGTGATGAACATGGTGAACATTTTGCATCAAGGTATTGCAACAATAAGACAAAGATACCAGGGAAAATAGTCAACTACAAGGCTGGCTGACTATTGCTGGACACTCCCCAGAGATGTTCCAAATCAGCTGTGCAAGAGACGGCGAAGAAATCTAAGAAGTAGTCTACCAAGTGTTACCAAGTGTTGAGTTCATCTGTTGTTAGGTCATTTGCTACAATGTCAGCAAAGGTTCAAATTTGTCGTGTCCACCATTTGAACGGGTCACAAAAAAGGTTAAAATTTGTCCGTGTCCACCATTTGATAGCAATGTGGTTACCGACATCACTGTTCAATGGAATTAGTAACATACTGAAATAAATATAACCATTGCCGAGTCGGATGTGTCAGATCAATGGTATTAAATAAAACTGTGACACATCTTGTCTCTGTTGTCTGAACTATATTTTGTTGGAAAACTAATAGAACCTTTCTACTGCTAGAAGAGAGATTCAGCGAGAGTGCAAGAACGAACTCAAACATTTGTGTTACATTAATGCAAGAATGTAATAGTATTTTGAACCGATATATTAATTTAAAAAAGTGTGTTTTACATTTAAAAACATTGGTCATTTTGTGTGAACATTGTGTCGAGAACCAATGACAATAACTGGGAAAGCCAAATAAAGTTACGTCCGAAGAACAAATATCCATAACACGACCAAAATAAGCCTGCGTGCTGATCCAAATACCATCATTTATAACGGCTAATCCGATTACTTCCCATGTTTTTCACTGGCTGGCAACACAAGTATATGCAGTGAGCAATGATAATTTGCATCAGTTAAGGTGACGCTGGTATCAGCGTGCATGACTATTATGGAAAACCATGGGGTGCAAAAAGGGTACCGCATTGCTCTTGACGCACCCAGGGTTAGCAGATAACCAAGGTCCCAAAGTACCTCATCGTGGTGCACCCTGGAAACAGAAATACAGCTGCTCGTGCTGATTCTGGCTAAAACTTTTGGGGATCGTGTCCATGAATGTGGAGGTAGCAGATGAAAAGATATTTAACTGCAAAAAGACAAATAATATCTCCGACACCTCTGTGCTAGTACATGCAGCTGGACTGTCGACACAGAGTGAAGCTAGTCAGTTCGGCATAAGTATTGGAGGGAAGGCCAATACAAATATTACGAAGTGAGCAGAGGTTAAGAAAACAATATTAAGAATCGGTAGGTAATTCACCAGACACATAAGAAGATTTTACATTAGTATATTGAGAGGGAAACAAAGCGCTAGAGGGCCTCATGTGCAAAGAGAACGGGAAAAGTTTCACGAGATCGGAACTAAAGTATTGTTTGCTCGTGACAAGCTTCTAGATACCGGTGATCCAAGCCCGTTCCAAATATACTGTCGAGTTTTTCTATACTGGAATCATGCGCGCGGAGAGAAATGGTTCAGTTCCCGATGGGCACAGGCACAATCGTCCAAGGTGACCATCACTGTTCAGCTATAGAACAAAATTCTAGTCCCTGAGACTCCTAAATATGTCTATAGACCCCGGACTTGGACATGGGGTTAACGACGTTGGTGAACGACTCTTCACCTAAGAGGGCGAACGAGTTCGAACCCAACTCTTCTGTCGAGTTCTTCTAAAACCAGAATCAGACTCGAGAATGAGAAAAGGTTCAGTACCTGATGGTTACGGGCACAATACGTCTAATTACACGAGACAAGTTCACTAGCTGCCGAACACCTCCTGCAAGATAGACGCGAAGGACAAATCGTCTTGGCACTGAGTCAGTACATATTTGCTGCCTGGCGACAGATAGGAAGGCTGTCATAGGCTATGGTAGCCCACCCTAAATCTTAAAACATGCCGAAATCGGATGTGTTTGGTCTACAAGGCACATATCGGTGGCACAAAGTAACTACACTCCCGGCAGAAATCACACGAATATCCGTGCTGATTATTGTGGAGCGAACGCAAAACAAAACAAACATGGAAAACTTGTACTATATATAGTAATCACTTATCAGTAAAAAATCAGTAAAAAACATATATATATATATATATATATATATATATATATATATGTTTGGATTACTATCTAGGAACACGCTTTATATCTTGATTGTCCAATAATCGGTTTCATTTGATATTATATATCTACTCGTATATAAATAAGATAGATATAGAGAGAAGCTCTTAGATATGGGGGTTAGTTTTGGGGCTGAAACCTCACTCTTCCCTTAGGATACCAGAAGACCGTTAAGACTAAGAAGCTTGCACAAAAAATCAATCAGATAACCACCTCCTTTGATTGTCCTAAAACATATCACCAAAATATCATGGAAATGAAGAAATGAATGTTTTAAGATCTTCCAATTGCCGAAGACATATCTGCGTACTGTATATAGATACTTTTAGAAATGTAATATCAATTTAATACAAGATTGACCATGATACGGTACAAATCTCATGACTATCACTATCTCCATCGATAATAAACACATAAAACAAGTTAAAGAGGTCACTTACTTAAGAAACATTATAACGAGTGAAGGGAAACAACAGTAAAGAGATACACAATAGATGCAACAAAATATACCAGATCCTAGGACAGATGACACGTATTTTTAAGAACAAAAATGTAAACATATATACTAAAGTGGCATTATGCAAGACTGTTATTATCCCAGCACTGTGCTACCTGTGCCAATACTGGACAATGACAGCACAAGACAAAAGAAAACTAGTGACAGCATAAATGACATGTCTACAAAGAATACTTGGAGTTTCTTTAGATTGGAATTAGAAATTATAACATCAGACATATTACCAAACCAATACCCGTATAGGATCACATTTAAAGACAACAGATCAAGTGGTTTGCACACGCTTCCAGACTACCAATAGACATCATGCCACAGATGCCCATGACCCATAGACATAGCGGCTATAAAGCCAGAGACAGACCTTGTAAAAGATTAATCACAGAAATGAAAGAAGCCAACAAGCTTGCAAATAGCACACAAGAAAGCCATCTTCAGAGAACTCTTCTACCCCTGACGCTGCAAAGGGAAACAAGGGATGCAGCATATATATATATATATATATATATATATATATATATATATATATATATATATATATATATATATATATATATATAGATAGATAGATAGATAGATATAGATAGATAGATAGATAGATAGATAGATATATAGATAGATAGATAGATAGATAGATAGATAGATAGATAGATAGATAGATAGATAGATAGATAGATAGATAGATAGATAGATAGATAGACGGTACAAAATATAATTGACACGTTTGACGCTTATTGTGTAAATTACTGCTACGAGATTTTTTGCATGATACTTACTATCTAACAATAATTAACTGTTAGATAGTAGGCCTCATGCAATAAATAGATAACGCAAGTAAAGTGGACGATCATCTGTTGAAAGTACAAATATGTACTTCATTATAGATAGTGTGTGTGCTGTTTCACAATAAGTAGGCTATCAATAGATAATAATTTTTTTAAAGAAATTTGCCAACTAAGCATTGTGATTGGTCATTTACGTAAGAAAGGTCTGAATATATTTAAATATATAGAGTTCCGCCATCTTAAATGTGACCGTCACACTTAGATAGTTTCCCAAGGTTATCTCCCATCGTTTTCCATCGTAGCCCAAGGTAATAGTTGCAATATAAAGTTTCTGATTGAATTTGCTCTTTCATTCAGTCTATATATCTAATACGTTGAAAGATTTTTTAGATTTAAAAAAAAAGAATTTAGTTGGTAAAATAAATAAATTAAGAATGAACACTCGCAAAAATCCATATTAATGTACTTGCCGTTTTGTTTTGTAGAATCAGTAGCTTGTATTCAAAAATATACTACATTCGATCCGATATTGCTGGGAAAGAAAACACACAAAAATACTACATTCGATCCGATATTGCTGGGAAAGAAAACACAAATATACTACATTCGATCCGATATTTCTGGGAAAGAAAACACAAATATACTACATTCGATCTGATATTGCTGGGAAAGAAAACACAAATATACTACATTCGATCCGATATTGCTGGGAAAGAAAACACAAATATACTATATTCGATCCGATATTGCTTGGAAAGAAAACACAAATATACTACATTCGATCTGATATTGCTGGGAAAGAAAACAAAATAGGTTGCATATCCTATTCAGCATAGAGTCATCAACCCAACATTTTTGCTGTATTGATTTTCAATATAGCTATTGGATATAGGGATCTATATATCTATATATATCTATATATAGGATCTATATCTATATTGGATCTGTATATATCTATATAGATATAGGGGTTCAGTAAATTGCCATTGTATTCTGAACGACCCGGATGCAGTTACCTGCGGCGGGATTTAAGCACGTTAGCTTGGCTGCCAAGTAAGGCACTATACAACATCGCCTTAGATTAGGGCAGGTTTCGTTATTTTAGAGAATGATCATATTTTTGGTGGATCCATTTAATTATAACAATTTCATTCTTTCATAAATATTGCAATACACAAAAGACTATAACCTTATGATACAGTCCTTGCGACATTAATAAACTGTACACATAGTTTCATGTTTGTTGTTTATTTGAGAACCTCAGAAATTTCGAGCAATTAGCTCTAACGTCCTATGTGTAGTGGGATGGTTTTTCTTAGATTTTTTCCTCATACCCAGGAGCCTTCAGCTCTCGGCTTAGTGCAATGCCTATTGGAGGAGCCTTCTAGTCAGAGGGGTCTATTGTTTCATGTAACAAATACATTTATTTATTTTTGGCTACGGATATTCTAAAATATATATTTTACGGACCGTTTCAGATTCAACAGGGCCGTATATACGACTTCGCTAAATCGGTGAGGTATTCTATAAACATACAATAAAAAGCAATCATCAACGTGCTTCCAAACCCTCTCAATGACCAAACTAAATTTAGGAGTGATACGGTCGCACAATTTTGAATGGTCGAGTCGTAAACATATGACCTATTTTTCTTCGTTTCTTAAAATTAATTTATAAAGGGATATTGCACACATCTCCTCAATCAATCTTAAATAATTGTCAGGCTCGCGTGTCAACATGGTATCGAAGGGTACACGTACGTTCGTGCTAAGGTGGTAAGATGGAACTATAGAGTTTTGCGCTGGAGTTGGTTGTCCCATCGCACAGCTAAAAATGACACAAAAGCAATTTTTATATGTCCAGTCTAAAGATTCAGATGGCATTCAATCAGGAAACGATGACACATCACATTTCGTTGTCCAGACTACATCCTGTTAACCAGTAGAAGATTCACAAGGAGCGTATACGAACATATCATATTTACCCACAAAGACACATTTCTGCAGCTCTGTTCATTAATTCCTGATTAATAGTTTAGTAAATATGCTCATTAGTTGAACTTCCTGAGTAGAACAACAATTCTTCGTAATTTTTTGCATATTCTTCCACTGCGTTTATTCTCAATTTCCTGCTGGTTAGCATGTTGTAATCGATGGTAAGGAATATATTGTGTCATGACTGATATTGTGTCGTATAATATTGTGTTATGACGTAAATTGTGTCATGATTTATATTGTGTCATTAACTATATTCTTTCATGACTTATATTGTGTCATGACTTCTATTGAGTCCTGACTAATATTGTATCATGAATAATATTGTGTCATGAGTAATATTGTGTCATAAGTAATAATGTGTCATGACGTATATAGTGTCATGATTTATGTTGTGTCATGAGTAATATTGTGCCATGGCTTGTATTGTGTCATTAATTATATTCTTTCATGACTTATATTGTGTCATGCCTAATATTGTATCATGAATAATATTGCGTCATGATTAATATTGTATCATGAGTAATATTGTGTCATGAGTAATATTGTCATAAGTAATAATGTGTCATGACGTATATAGTGTCATGATATTTATGTTGTGTCATGAGTAATATTGTGCGATAACATATATTGTGTCATAACTTATATTGCGTCATAAATAATATTGTGACATGACTTATATTGTGTCATGAGTAATATTTTGTCATGACGTATATTGTGTCATAACGTAAATTGTGTTATGACTTATATTGTGTCATGACTTAAAATTTAAGAAAATATATACACATTTATGTCCAACCCTTTCGTATTCAACCTGACTTTTGTATCAGTTTAAACCTCTATGGGTTTGGATGGCTACCATCACCCCCAAAACATTCTTAGTTTTCTTGTACGAAATACATGGCTAAAACAAGATTGATATTCTTTGCTTCTCTGCGGTGTCCCTTGAACACACAGACGTAAAAATTATTATTATCATCTATCTACTGGGCAATTAATGGACATACTAATGCATAGAACATATGTGTTATTAATCGGTTATTAATGTGTTATTAATCATTTATTCTTGTACAAATATACACATATTCATTATAAACAGTTAAATGAACAAACTTAAATACGCTCATAAAGAGCTATACCGTTGCGTAATGATTAACCCTAAGGATTATCACTTGAAGTTACGGAGTTACGTGCTTTGAGTAATACTCTCCGCAGCCTGCTCGTCAATTCGCTGAGTGGGGACGGGTCTTTCTTCTTTTTCTTGTCGATTTATACCCCTTTATCCATTGTAGCATCAGAGTAGAAGAGTTCTCTGGAAATGGATTTTGTGTGTGTTTTATATATGTTTATTTTCGTTGACTCTTTTATTTATGTAATTCATCATTTGCAAGGACTGCCCTCTGAGAAATCTCCATGTTTCCTATGAGCGTTTTAGTTCTACATTGTCGGTTTGCTAGACATGTCACAATGTTGTTTCAGCGTCTCCACATGGTTAAACCATGTTCTAATCTATGCCATTCAGAAAAGAAATCACATATTCCATTTAGGAAGCACTGACACACCGAGCTTTACTTCCATGTGGGCGAGTATGTTATCAACCGCCATCCCGCGCTGTAGGGGAGGGGAACATGTTGGAAATCTGAGTATAAAGAAGTGAGTCTTCTACACCTTTTAAACTTTACAGACTAGCTGTAAGATTAGCCAAGTATGGCTGCATTTCTTATAGATTAGCTATAAGATTAGTCAAGTATGTCTGCAATTCTTATAGAACTAACTAGCTGTGAGATTAGACGATATGGCTGAAATGATAATAGACTAGATGTAAGATTATCCATGTATGGCTGAATTTCTTATAGAAATAGTAATTTCTTAAGATTAATCAAGTACGGATACAATTCATGTAGACTAGCTGTAAGATTAGCCTAGTATGGCTACAAATCGTGCGAATAAATTTAAACCCTCTATCACATTCTAACATTAATTCTGATTAAACAATAATATGACCTACATTTATTAATTACATTAAAAAAACACTATCATAAACCGATTAAAGACTACCAACATGTTTTTTTTACGTCTGTTGATGTTTAAAAATAATTATTGTACCGTTTTAGCGTTCAATCTTCCACGCATAACCACACTGAGAAGGTACTATACAACTGATTACAACCCTGTGATAGATATAATTATCATTCAGTGCTTATATTTGACAGAAGCTATTGTTACTTTGTTTCATGGAGAAGCTTGCTTTCATTATAATTTCAACTGTAGCGTTATTTCGGCAATCTTACGTGAGCGATGCCCAGGGAATTACGTATTGTCGCTACAATACCACCACATGTTCTTGTGAAACTAACTCTGGAACTATTTACCTGAATATTGCATCAACTGGAAGTCCGTAAGTGACATATTGTCATTATTGTTATACTATCTTCTTATTCTCTTTTAGTTACTTATGCAGTGTAGGTTAGTAGTAAAAGTATTTGTTTCTAGTTACTTATGCAGTGGAGGTTAGTAGTAAAAGTAAGTATTTGTTTCTAGTTACTTATAAAGTGGAGGTTAGTAGTAAAAGTATTTGTTTCTAGCTACTTATGCAGTGTAGGTTAGTAGTAAAAGTATTTGTTTCTAGCTACTTATGCAGTGTAGGTTAGTAGTAAAAGTATTTGTTTCTAGTTACTTATGCAGTGGAGGTTAGTAGTAAAAGTAAGTATTTGTTTCTAGTTACTTATGCAGTGGAGGTTAGTAGTAAAAGTAAGTATTTGTTTCTAGTTACTTATGCATTGTAGGTTAGTAGTAAAAGTATTTGTTTCTAGTTACTTATGCAGTGGATGTTAGTAGTAAAAGTAAGTATTTGTTTCTAGTTACTTATGCATTGTAGGTTAGTAGTAAAAGTATTTGTTTCTAGTTACTTATGCAGTGGAGGTTAGTAGTAAAAGTAAGTATTTGTTTCTAGTTATTTATGCAGTGGAGGTTAGTAGTAAAAGTATTTGATTCTAGTTATTTATGCATTGTAGGTTAGTAGTAAAAGTATTTGTTTCTAGTTACTTATGCAGTGTAGGTTAGTAGTAAAAGTATTTGTTTCTAGTTACTTATGCAGTGGAGGTTAGTAGTAAAAGTATTTGTTTCTAGTTACTTATGCAGTGTAGGTTAGTAGTAAAAGTATTTGTTTCTAGCTACTTATGCAGTGTAGGTTAGTAGTAAAAGTATTTGTTTCTAGCTACTTATGCAGTGTAGGTTAGTAGTAAAAGTATTTGTTTCTAGTTACTTATGCAGTGGAGGTTAGTAGTAAAAGTATTTGTTTCTAGTTACTTATGCAGTAGAGGTTAGTAGTAAAAGTAAGTATTTGTTTCTAGTTACTTATGCAGTGGAGGTTAGTAGTAAAAGTATTTGTTTCTAGTTACTTATGCAGTGTAGGTTAGTAGTAAAAGTATTTGTTTCTAGTTACTTATGCAGTGTAGGTTAGTAGTAAAAGTATTTGTTTCTAGTTACTTATGCAGTGTAGGTTAGTAGTAAAAGTATTTGTTTCTAGTTACTTATGCAGTAGAGGTTAGTAGTAAAAGTATTTGTTTCTAGTTACTTATGCAGTAGAGGTTAGTAGTAAAAGTATTTGTTTCTAGTTACTTATGCAGTAGAGGTTAGTAGTAAAAGTATTTGTTTCTAGTTACTTATGCAGTGTAGGTTAGTAGTAAAAGTATTTGTTTCTAGTTACTTATGCAGTGGAGGTTAGTAGTAAAAGTCAGTATTTGTTTCTAGTTACTTATGCAGTGTAGGTTAGTAGTAAACGTATTTGTTTCTAGTTATTTATGCATTGTAGGTTAGGAGTAAAAGTATTTGTTTCTAGTTACTTATGCAGTAGAGGTTAGTAGTAAAAGTAAGTATTTGTTTCTAGTTATTTATGCATTGTAGGTTAGTAGTAAAAGTATTTGTTTCTAGTTACTTATGCAGTAGAGGTTAGTAGTAAAAGTATTTGTTTCTAGTTACTTATGCAGTAGAGGTTAGTAGTAAAAGTTTTTGTTTCTAGTTACTTATGCAGTGTAGGTTAGTAGTAAAAGTATTTGTTTCTAGTTACTTATGCAGTAGAGGTTAGTAGTAAAAGTATTTGTTTCTAGTTACTTATGCAGTGGAGGTTAGTAGTAAAAGTAAGTATTTGTTTCTAGTTACTTATGCAGTGGAGGTTAGTAGTAAAATGATCATTTTTCGTAGTTTACCCCTAGGTCTATGGCCGCTGTATCTGTGTAGCATCTCTTGCTAGAGAACACTGTTTGCTGACATGTGAAAACTATTTGATCTGCTGTCTCTTAATATGTCCTAGTATCAGTGTTGCACCAGCTTTTTTCTTAATGTTATTGTTATTTATTCTATCTCTTAGCGATATTCCTAAGATTATGTGCAAACATGCCATTTCGGTTGTCACGAGTTTCTTTTGTCTAGAAATAATAAAAGGGATATCATAGCAATTAAATATTCTACGAGTCACCGAGACCAGATGAAAAGATGCTGATTACGCACGTAAGCGGCTGTTCATAAAAAACATCAACAATTAGGGGGGAGAATGGGACTGACAAAAATTGACTGTTATTGACAAGAGATAAGGAGATGCATATAAGTTGACGTTAGCAATACTATTTTGACTACATCAATTAAATTATTTGAAATGTGAAACATTTTTCTAGAAATATAATATAGAATATAGAAATATAATATAAAATATATATAGAAATCAGGTAGTTTTCGTACTTTTTCTGCTATAATATTTTTTTGGGTAAAGTGGGGGGAGGGGGCTGGGGCGGTGTGTAATCTTTTTTTGACATAATTAAGCAGGTGGTTGGTGGTCACTTAATTCGTGGCAGTTGCTTAGAATCGGGGGAGAAGGTAAAACATTGGCACAACATTGTAGACGTTTTTTATGAACAGCCCCAAAGGAATTTCGAATTTAGTGTTATATATTCATCAGAAAATGATAGTAAACGTGGGGTAGGGCAGAATATTATAGTGAAAGTTGTGAATAGTACAGTGAATATTATACTATTGCGCATGCGGTTGAGTCTGTGGGTCTCACCAATGGCTCACTAGACAAACCAACCATGCAACAGAAAACCTGAAAACGTGACATGCCTTTATATTGAGGTTATCTTCTTATAGAAGCTTCATGGCACGTCATCTATACACTCCCGTAGTCGTAACCTTCGATAACAGTTACGATGTTGTTCCGACATGCCGACGTTGTGATTGAACTTGTTACGGGCACGACGTGGGTGGGCGCAACAATAAATAAACCTGTCGCAGGGGCCAGAGTTGTGCCCTGATGTCGACGTCTGTTTCGGCGGCATTAAACTTGAAACACCGAGTCGAATGGCTGCTGGAACTGAGGACTTAGCACTTATGGGAATGCCCCACGTGCTGTGAGATTAGTTTCTAATCAAGAATAAAAAATAGTGAACTTTTGACTGGACAAAAGATTATAGTGAGAATGGAGTAGGACAGAAAGTTTTAGTGAAATTGGCGTAAAGTAAAGGTAAGCCCCAAGGCAGCAATCTGCCGTTTGGGATGAAACAAACTCTTGATGTAATAATCCGCAGCAACTATTAGGAGGAATGGCAAATTTCCCATCATGCTAGCTTTACCTTCCCTAACTCATGCGTCAAGTACTCATTTACAGCTGAATCGACTTGAAGAGTGGTCGTGTCAGGCGAGAAATCACAATCCGGTTTTTGTGTGTTTGTCCGTGGTTTCGAACCTGAAAAGCTGTAACTTTGTGCTAGTAAAGAAGCTCACTACCAACGAATAAACGGAGCTCCTCATGTGGTAGATCAGAAAATTATTGTGAAAATAGGGTAGAAATACTGATTAAGATTGAGTAAAATACGTCAGCGAATACGGGACATACAGTGATAGAATTATGATGTTAAAGATCAAACCAAAATCCTTTGATCTAATCATTATAGAAACATATTCACTAACTAAAAGCCAATTTGAATAAAAAGTAGAGAATTACTACGAAGACCTACAATACCTACTCAAGCCAGTAAACTCAACATATATTCTGGTAGTCAAGGACAGAAGACACATATTGTTTCAAATCTGTGAGGAGAACAACATGACCATAGCATGCATTCTTTGAACAAGAAAATAAATTATATACATGGAAAAGTCATAGAGACAGAAACATAATATATATATATATAAAATCACGATGCCCATAACCAGTCCTGTATCTGGTATTATCCATAATTCAGTGTTTGAATAAATACTTGGAAATCTCAAAGGACAGAACATAGAGAAACGTAAGATTAGTATTTAGACACCATCAGATATTCAGCAAACATATCATGTAGACGTAAACATCAAATATGAAGATAAAACATTACATTTTCAGAAGAGTCTAATACCTAATGATCTAATGCATGGAAAAGTACAGAAAGGAGAATCCCGAAGAGAAGACAAACAATGTTTATCTTAAGGTAGAGTTGAGGGTGGGCGAGAAAGAGTTAGGCAGATATAAGTGGGAGAGAAACATCACCAGATGGACAGGATGCATTCTAGCAGAGTGCACAACCAAAGCAAGAGATAGAGCGTGTTGGAGATCCGTTTCAGTCATCCTTAATGCGTAGAAGGCACCATAGAAATATTACAAAAAAAGTATGCAGACTTGACCATTTTAAATACGGTTTCAAAAAACAAAACAATGGGGAATGTGCTTTGTAAAAAATAATATATTATACATAGATGGTAATGGATACTATGATAAAAATCTATAATAAATCAAATTTGAAGATGCTATTTTTGTGCTAGTCGAATGCATTGACAGATGACCTAGTACAACGTTAACAAGGCTAGAGATTTTCATAAATAGATGTTTGTGTGGAATTCGAACTACGCGCAATAGGAACATACCATTGTTAATTCTTAGGACATGTAATATTGTTGACCATAATCCTGGTAATGAAGGAGTTTGAAGTTAAATTACAGATAGCAACACTGTTATACATGTCGTAAGAAGCGACTACGTGGATTTGGCTTTCAACTTATATTGTTACAAGGGATCAAATAGCCATGCTGAAGAATGTAGTGTCAGTCCTAAACAGTCAGATATCGTGGCCATTCTGAAAACTATGACACAGTGCTTTGCGTTGTGTGAACTACATCATGTTAATTGGAGTTGTGAGCGAATGCAGAAGAAGAAGAAGAAGCAGAATACGAAACAACTTCACTTTTTAAAAATAATAGAAACATATTGTTGTTTGATGACATCTCTTATAGATTTTTATTTCAATTCTTGTGAGATAGCATTATAATGCTGATAATTATCAATTTCTTCAATACATATTTTTATGGAAGTGTAGAGGTTTTTTTTTCTACAAAATTTCTTCAGATACACTACTCAAGATCCAAGTAATTTAGATCAATACTATTGGCAGCCATGTGCAGACTTTACATTAAACAATACGACAGGTGGGGTAAGTCAGTCATACAAGAACAATGCACATAAATAACGGCAGTGAAAACACAATTAACAGCAGCAATAACAAAAACAATGACGATTAAATCAATAACAACGATGAAAGCAACAACAATGAAACAATAATAGGAACGACAATAGCAACCACGATATAGTTTCCTCAATATAATACCAACATCACTACCAACAACAATAACAATAATAATGACAATGGCGAGGACATCTACAATAAAGACAACACCACCGACAACAACATCATCATCAGCAGCAGGAGCAAAATCAACAACAACAGCAAAATCAACAACAACAGCAATAGCGGCGACGACGACAACGATACGGACAATAACAACAACAACAGTAGCAAAAACAATCAGAAAATGGCAACATCAACAACGATAACTACGTGAATAATAATATAGTATGTTCATCAATATTTGAACACCGATATCGTCTATTATCTCAGTAATTACTAAGCGTATGGGCTTCATATTTTGCTAGAGTTTATTATTTCATAACTACGTTAATGATTTATAATTAATTATTATCTAGACTGAACGGATTTATCGCAGCAGTCGCTACGAAAGTTGTTTTTAAGGTAGCAATACATGTTGATAGATATAAAAGTAAATGGGTTTATGGTACAAGTTACCATATATGTTGTCAATGAGGGAAAATGCGTCAGATTTGATTATATTTTTCTCTCTCCAACTCTTCATTTGCTGTTAGGCAAAGAATAAATATAATTGACAATTAAAAACACGATAAAATAAGAAGACATCATCAGTGATTGAACTATATTGCTGTGAAATGCCTTTCGTGTGCATAAATAGCTTAGTCTTGAAGCGGAAATTAATTTATTCCTGACTGTAACATTAAGTAAGCGTTGTTTTTTTCTTTAGAGGTTTCATAGCTATATCTTAAAATAATATATAAACTCCAGTTTCTTCAATGGTGTACCGGGTATTTCATATTGGATGTCTTTTTATTCTGATGTCTTTAACATATGTAGCCATCCTGAGAGATATTAATGTAAAAGAAAACTAGCTAAACGGCAAGCTTCTTTCCAGAAAACTACAATATTTTGGTTATATCAGAAGAAATGACACCAAGACCACATGCGCAAGACAGTAACAGAAGCAGAAATACTGGATCAAGATCGACAGAAGTTCGAAAGCCTGTGATGACAGCTACATTCTGTTCAGGATATATGCTACCTGATGATGATGATGATGATTTTTGCATCTACACTTATCTTCAAGATCAGAGTAGAGAGAAAGTAACCATTTGAAATCGAAGTGTATTTTTGTACATAATAGAATCGAACTATATTAAAACAGTGTGGGTGAGTAGATTACGCAAGTATATTACAATATGTGACGAAAGAAGCACGAGAGAAAATGAAAGATTGAGAATAGAGCTGATCTCATACCACCCTGTGCATACACATAGGTGCTCAAGATCAATTACTAGACACTGGCAGTAAAGCGTCTTTTAGATAGTTACTGCGAATGACTTCGCTGGTATTTGTTGCTACATACAATACAAACATTGATGCTGCTAACACAAACAACATCATGGGTTTGAGTCTCCCCATAAAAAAGCAGGAATCGGTTGTGTTTCTACAATGCAGAAAATGTACTACCTGTTGATAATATCTGCATTCTACATTTCTTCTACATGCTACACACTCGGGTGAGGGGCTCTCTCTCAGTGTGTAGCGCGCAGAAATAATGAGAGCGCAGTACACATGATTGCTGTTTTACTCTCTGCGCGTCACGGAAGCACAATGAAAATAATGGCGCTCTACACATTGCATGAGTGTGAGGTAGCGTGG
>CM067298.1:48985276-49016686 GCA_034231615.1 Meghimatium bilineatum
ATATATATATATATATATATATATATATATATATATATATATATATATATATATATATATATATATATATATCAGAGGCATCTACTATAAACATTGTTTTGTAAACATGATTGGAAGGTTTTTTTCGGAACGATTTGTTCGATTGCAGAGATCATTGGCATGTAAGTTTCGAATATTAATGACGCTATTTAAATAATTTTTACTCTTAGAAAATGTATCTAATTTTATTTAAAAATTGGTCTATCAACCTCTTTCAGTTGTAGTTCATATTATACAGGAAACATCCGTCCTGTTCTAAGAATAATTTATAGCAGTGTGTTGTGTGACATTCGCCACTAGAAGACCTGTTGGTTAAAGTACTCACGTAAAACACACGGTCGATCATCAGCTTTATAATGAGCGATCAGACTATAGGATATGAAGCATAGAGGATGATATAGTATAATGCCCATTATCCTCCACACCTATATCTTCCAAGTTCAGTTCTTTTAGTTTTGCGTCCAGGTTCTATGAGAGGCTGGTTACTATATGCTGAGTTGTTTAAAATTTTCAGTGCTCAATCGTTTCACTAATGTGTATCCTTGTGGGTGCCCTTGTATGATGTGAAAATTAAATGTGACCATTATCAGTCTGCGGTTAGTCCAGTATTCTGCACCACACATGGCTTTAGTCATGTGCAGATCTCCCATAATACTTCTTGTGATAACATAATATACCTTGTGCCACTGATTGGAGCGTAAATGCATCTATGATGTCTTCTTGCGTGTAGTCATTCGATTGACTGAGTTGGTGATTGTAAGATCATGGCGGATCATAGTCTGCAGGGGTGTAATCTATTGCTGCTCCTATCCAATGTTTTTCTATGACTCATTGCAGGACGGATGATCATTACCAACTCTTTTGTTGAAATCACCGATAAGTTTGTTGGTTATTGTCGTCGAGCAGATTACTGCGTCAAGTTCCTCATAAAATGTTTATTATTTTCTCATCTGGTTTTCGTAAAATATATGTGAGTAAAGAGAAATCTATTGTGCCAATCATTTAGTCTTCGTAGACCTGGTATTGACAATACTGTGATAATGACTGTTCAGTGTAATATCTCACAATATCTTTGTGTTTGTACAGTAATTGTATTCGATGCAGCGGCAGTGGTAGTAAGAGTACTAATAAGAGTATTCCTAGTAGGAATAGTAGAATTACTAATACTATTACCACTACAACAGCTACTACTGCTACTACTACTACTAATATTAGTAGTAGTAGTATTGCTAGTAATATAACTATTAATAATAATATTAATAATAATAATAATAATAATAATAATAATAATAATAATAGTCTTTTCTTGTCTTGTCCTAGCCACACATGCATCGAAACATCGTGATGAGTCTACGATTTATTTCTAATGCCATATGCGTTGTAATATGTAATACCAGGTTGTTGTAGTATGTCTCTGTTGTTATCATTCCATCTTCCTCTCCCTCTGTACTCAGATATTCTTCTATTATAGGCCACAACTGGAATGCGATCTGGTTCCATCATCTCGTTCCATTAAGTGAACGAACCACTTAATCTGTTGTATTTCTATATATTTGATGCTTGGTACAGTTCCTCTAAAATTTCTAATGTTATCTTTTCTTATACGGTCTGTACTTTTGACCTAAACTTTTTTTTAGACATTTCAACTCACAGGTTGCAATCTTTCTCAGCTATGTCTTGGACAGTGACCATTATTGACATTGATAACTCAAAATGGATACAATAATAGAACCAATTGCAATGGTAATAATAAGTCTTCATGCAGACGATATCTACCAGTATATATATATATATATATATATATATATAATCACTATATTGGGTGCCACCTGGAGTAAGAAGAAGAGGGAGACCTAGAGAAACTCTATGAAGAACCATTAATAGAGAAGGCATGTCAATGAACCTAAACAACACGCAACAATTGAAAGACCTGGCAACACAAAGACAGAAATGGAAGGCTATGGTTTCTGCCCTATGCGCCGCCTATGGCCCTGGAGGAACATAACATAACATATATATATAATATATACTATATATAATATATAGTATGTAATATAGGTTTCTATCGCAGACGATGATAGTGATAATGTATGAGGTGATACCGCATCCTCGCTTTGTGTACATTGATTTCTTAAACACAGTTCAATTCGGGCATATATTTCCCAGACACATTTAGGAGACATTAAGTCATTGTTAGACTTCTGTCTGGTTGTTGTTGTTGTTGTTGATTTTTCTTTTATAGCAGAATGTTTTCTTTGTGCATCATATATTTGCTGAATTTCAAAACAATGCACCCACCTTTGCGACTAAGGATGTTTTGGGGTGGGTGACTCTCCCTTCCAAATGGTCAAATTAACCAGAAGCAGTGTTGAAGGTCAATGTGGCAGGTCGGAAGAAGCATATATTGCCGCTAAGATCTAAACAAAGACAAATCGCATTCTGTTATACGAATTACATCCTGTCAATTTGAATGTTTGAAAATGAACGCAGCAGAAGATGAACCAGATTTCAGCATTAAAGAGGATTTTATATGCTTCACAGCGTTATATATGCCATTATTTGTTAACGTTGTGCCATGATTTACATAAGGAGAGATGGGTAAAAGACTCATAGACCGATTATGTCAACGTTTTCAATATATTATTTTTCACTGGTCTGGTACTCCTGTTGCTGGCCATTTCAACTACACAAACCATCCATCTGGGTTCAGCTGACTGCCACTACATCTTGTTTCTCAGATGTCCAGACTGGGTATTTAAACGATAATCGGTATATTAACCATTGTGGTACCCTACATACTGTCGGACTTAACACCCACCATTTCTACGTATATTAATCGTAATATTTGTTTGAATGTTTCGGTCGGGTGGTCCTGTTTCGTCTCTGTCCCTCAAGTTTTGTATAACCTTATATTATTTATCCCTTTATTGGTCTCGATTTAGGATTATTATGTGATCATAGGTGGTGTCGTCTTACACTCGTGGTGTATTAAGCTGTGATACGGATAAAAACCTTTTGTTCGAAACTTCAATTAGTAGAAGTTTTTCTGTGTATTTCAGGGATTCACTTAACTTCGTGATCATGTTTTCTAATTGTCGCCTAGTTGTAGTGAACGAGACGATATGAATATTAACATTGTTTGCTGCCACACATTCCATAAGACACGATTAATGATAATAAGCGTAGGTTTGACTACCCCATCCCATGTTCTCCGCCATAAATGGCTGTTGACGAGTAATCACCGAAATATTGTGAAGAATTAACTATTTTATGTGTAACATTCCTCAAGATTGCAAGATACCGAAACGTCCTCTCTGAAGCAGAGACTTCCAGAATGTGGTAGGACATCCTGCAGCCATGTCTAGTACAATTAATTCTTTACTTGAAAAAGCTCTGAACAACTTCTCCATCGACTATATCGATTATAGTAGCACACATCAAATCTGTAATCACGTCATATTATTATTTCAGATTTATTTACATCAAATGTGTCTGTGGTTCACTTGAAGATTTTGAATTTGACAGTCAAACTTCACCGATGATTTATGTAAGTAGTGATTTCTTCTCTTGCTTGAATTCTTCGAAATCTGTGATAGTAATATTGTTTTTTTAAGCCATTCGTCGGCGCGTATGCGATCGTTAATTATATTTGCTATTATGCTTCAAAATAAACCTTAAATGCTGGTCATATGGAAGCATACTGTCGTCTCGGATAAAGATAACTTTTCATGTACTAAGCCGCAACAACAATTAGGTGTTGTGGTAAGTTTCCTTCCTTGCAGTCTTTACATCCCCTAACACATGCGTCAGGTACTCATTTAGAGATGAGTCGACTGGAAGAGTGGTTGTGTCAAGCGAGAAATCACAGCCCGGATTTTGTGTGCGAGCAAGCAAGCAAGCAAGCTCACTATCATCAAAATAACCGTGATAATAATTTATTCCGTACTTTTATTCATCTTTTTATTATAATATTTATTCTTGCTTTATCGATCTTTATGTCATGCAGTTGGACGTCCACAAATATCAGTTTCTGTATGAGTTGATGGCATTGGGGCTGCCACAAATATCAGTTTCTGTATGAGGTGATGGCATTGGGGCTGCCACAAATATCAGTTTCTGTATGAGGTGATGACATTGGGGCTGCCACAAATATCAGTTTCTGCATGAGTTGATGGCATTGGGGCTGCCACAAATATCAGTTTCTGCATGAGTTGATGGCATTGGGGCTGTCACAAATATCAGTTTCTGTATGAGTTGATGGCTTTGGGGCTGCCACAAATATCAGTTTCTGCATGAGTTGATGGCATTGGGGCTGCCACAAATATCAGTTTCTGCATGAGTTGATGGCATTGGGGCTGCCACAAATATCAGTTTCTGCATGAGTTGATGGCATTGGGGCTGCCACAAATATCAGTTTCTGCATGAGTTGATGGCATTGGGGCTGCCACAAAGTATGTCAGAAATTGTGTTGGCAGTTTATATGATCTCTACCAGCATCTCTCTGTCAACAATCGTTACGGATTCTCGGTCACCCGTGTCACCCGTGTTTAACTACATGAAATATTTTGCCACCACCCCCATCCAAAAAAAAACAATAAAAAACACACAACTAACAGTATGATAAGAAAAAGATAACAGATTACATTATGTATATCAATTTACAACGTAACTAAATGGAAGGAATGCATGCTTCCTTATCGATCAGGTCTCAAGTTCACTCGCCACTTGTCGAATATCAGGTCCCACGGAGGTCAGTGATACCATAACAGAATGGAAAAATGGATCATAATATCATTTGTTGTTTACAGAAAAACACAAGTTGTTCACTTGACCACTATAGAAATGACGTGGACTATCGACAGTACTATACTATATACTGTAGCCCACTCATGGAAAGTATATTATTATGAATGTTCTGAGAATGCTGAGAAATGGCGTCATTGCTATGTCATAGATACTGGAGACACCATCTAATCTGGTCAACCATTGGCTAGATAGCCAGGCGTTTGTTGGCAGAAATCTACACTAGCTAAGTTTCCACTTGGACGGTCAAGTTATGGTACGCATTAGTCATGCAGTATTCAACATTTGCTCGTATCTCATAAATTTTACTTCTCTTGAACTTGGCTTGTAGATAATTTCGATGAGTACATTCTGAATAGCTATAAAATATCCACCCTCAATATTAACCTTTTTTCTGATCAAATTAGCTGAACTGGTACAGTTGCACATATTTTTCTCCTTGAACTTCCCTATGACATTAGCAGGTCCTTCCCTATTGCAGCGTAGTACAGGGCGCGTCTGTGACTGCCAAGATATGGGGTTCAAATCCCGCTGCAGACAATTTTGCATCCCGACTATTCAGAATGCAATTGCAAGCTACTGAACGTATTTATATTGCCTGTATTATGTTGAAAATAAATACAACCAAAAATGATTGGTTCATGGCAAAGTCCTGAATACGTAATGCTACCCCGTTGTGTTTTATGTTTGTTCTTGACATTAGGAAAGTATTTACTAAGCTTATAACATTCGAAACCATATTTATTTTTCTCTTATGCTAATTTGTCATTGTGAAAGGTTATTATTGATTATGAACCGACATCATTATACTCCGGGCATTCCCATATGTGCTCAGTCTCTCCCTAACAGAAGTCGAAGGTTTTACATGCTGATGGTTACCGTGGCTAACTGATATACTAATCTTATGTTTAAACTCTTATATTGATGCATTAAAAAAATAATAATTGATTTGGTATATAATATATATATATCATTGTTAACATACTTTTTTTCATGAGCTCCATGAGGCGCCCCCATGTTAACAATGGTTAAACTTTTTTCAGACCCTCGCCATCCGTTGTCATAATTTATGGGCAGCCCCTTTACAGACGATTCCAAACTTTTAAAGTCATACATGCGTCTGCTAATCTGGATATGCAGTTGTTTGATGATGTTTACATACACTTGTTTCCATCGTGTCTTGGAAACGGGCATACTGTAGTTTGGTAATCGACAGGTCGTTGTACGAGGATGAGAGAATTGATTTTATGATGTAAATAACAAGTTAGAATTAAGTGGGGACAATATGCGTTGCACAAGTATGGCTGGGTATTTCATGGACGTAATGGAAAGTACATTTAAGGAGATACATGTAGTAACAGTAACACTTGTTTATCTACTGCATAGAAGCACATATCCGCCTGAACTGAATTTTATTAGATTTGAATTAGTTAAACTGAACAATGTTTAATTAAAATAATGTAATTTTCATATGCATTAAATTATTATATACACTTTACAGAATTTCATTTTCACATCCGCTGCCTGCTGCCCGATATCTGCAAATCTCAATAAGGAGATGATACCATAGATTGAAATAGCCACTGTAATCACGTAAGTTCACAATGTCATATATTCCTAAACATTTCAAGTAATCCACGAATCAATGTCTATTAGCGAAATTTCATGAAATCGATGTCCATTGGATCAGCATCCTGATGTTTTTGTGGTCTCATCAGTTGATGACCAGACCCATCACAATGGAACAGAAAAATCCTAGAAGATGACTTGTCAATATAGTGAGGACTTTATCTTATGGAAACACCACATCACTTTATCATTAAAATTATACTTTTGGATAAGAAGCTATTTCTCAAAGCGTTGCTCTTGACTAAGTACTGGAGTCTCTGTATGAAATATAATGATGTAGACAAACCTCCAATTGTACAAATGAATACAAGAATTATATTGTTTTGTTATCCCTGGGGATTTAAAAAAAACACCAGCTAAAATATTCATTAGATTATGACCTTCGGCTTGAAGCTATAGTAATATAAATGGTAATTTACAACCAAATATTTACAATGAGTACATATTCACATTTCAACTAAGGAGGAGATCTTCAATACACCTGCGTTGCTTCCGTTTTAGGTAGTAATTCCAGTTTAATTTTATGTCTATAACTCCAACTCATTGCGACTTCAGTAGCGATATGTTTTTGAAAACCCTCTCCTATTTTCGATGTTTCATTGAGGTTGTTTTTCATCTTGCTGATCCTTTCTTGTATCTTGTATTTGCTTGGTTGTGACGTTTAATTTATGGAGTACACTACCAATTTAGTCACTTTTTACGATATTCATAATGAATGTCAACGCTACTATTCTTCACTTATATTCTGACAGCAACATCCAACACCCAAGGACTTTTCTTATTCAACTAATGCGATGTATTAAAAAAAATACCAGAGCTATACATCGCAGTCGTCTACCAAGAAAAGGCCTTCGGCAGAGTAGACAGACAACAACTCTGGAAACACTTTCAATATACAGAGTACCAGAACATTTATTCAATATATGCGAGGGGATTTATTCTAATAGCCAGTGTGAAGTAAGAACACATACAGGAGTGTCCAATATATTTCAAATTTAATCAGGAGTTCGCGAGGGGTGTTTCATTTGGCCATGTCATATAGACAACACGGCTATAACGTCAGAGGTATACCATGTAAAATATGGATCACAGAAATCAAAGAGGTCACGGGAACAAGCTTACAAACAGCACATAAGAAGGCAATCTCCAGAGAACACTTCTACCCATGACGCCGCAAGGCAAACAAGGACCACAGCGTATGGATAGATAGAACACTCAAAACATCCGAGATGCAAGATGTTGTAGAAAAAAATTAATTAATATAGCAAATAAAAACAATTAACATAAAATATCCCCGAGGTCTTTGTGACAGGGCTACTTGAATCACAATCTCCATTATCTTTGATTATCACAACTCTGATATAACCAAATTGCACTAACGTCCTCAATAGCATTGGATCCAAGTGCATGAACATATGGTTCAGCAACTAACCAACCGACTAATGTTCTGGATCTAAAGGAGGGTATTTCATCATTAGAGATACTATTCATTTAGAAGAAAAAAACCCAAAAGAACAGAGAGTAATACTTTTGTACTGACCATCTGTTATCACTGCTATTCAATATCACTTTGCGTTAAAATATTGAAACACAATTCATTCTTCAAATGTTTCTCTATTGCCTGTAATCAATGTCGTAAGACACAAATAAAAATGCGTGTGCGGTGAATAGGATACCTCATTCTAGATCAAAAGTAGAAAAAAATTCACATCTATGTCGGATGTAACATGTCGCAAAGGGCATATAAAGCACCAAATGTGTAAACCATAGCGCAAAGTGTCCCATCTCTGATATACATCTCGATAACCCGCAGGAGTTTGAAAACGAACAAAGTAGTAGAAGTACTCATGTTTGCGACGGTGATTTCACAAATCAGGAACAGCAACAAGAAAGAAATCATATTTGAGACACGGAGTCATACAGTAGTACGAGAGGAACAAGGAAGAAATCATATTTGGGACTGTGAATTACACAGCTGTACGATAGGAACAAGTAAGAGAGCGTACCTGGTACATTGAGTCACACAACAGTAAGAGATGAACAACGAAGAGATCATATTTGGAACAAAGTGTTCTAGGAAACATATTCTAAGAAAATGAATACCATATCACCTGGGAAATTAAAGGTCATTGGCGTGATGCTGACCACCTTATCCCTAGGTATGCTGGTGGTCAATGAAATATTATTCTCTAATACGCCTCAATATTGAAATAGATCATTTGCATATAATAATATTATTATTACACTCAGTACACAAGAGGCCGTCTCCAGAAAACTCTTCTACCCCTGACACCGAAAGGCAACAAACGGTTTCAGCGAATAGATCGATAGATATAATATTATTATTTGCTTATATACGAAATAAATGCGTAAGAATGTGATGCGATGACTTTGAAAAGAAAATAATATTCAATGATATTGACTATAACTATTACATTACAGAGTCCACCAGTTGAAAGAACGCTTCAGCTTCCAGCACTTCCATGGGAGGTGACCATATATTTCTATGTATTATGCTCAACGTTTGATTTCAGAGGTCTTTTAACAATCACACAGTCTTAATAAACGATTGATCAATCACACATATGTGTTAACATTTTGAAAAGTTCTGTTGCACATTATTGAAAACACAAGTCACAGATGACGATTGTATATATGAAATACTTAAGCAATCATCGAAAAGATAATGAGCAAGGAAAACACTATTTTAAAAAATATGTTGTTCTCAAATAAAAATATATACTGCTCCCAAACATCCCTGCATGATTGCTTTTTAACAAAATAGATTTTGATACGATTTGTTTTCTAGAAAGGCAAATAAAAAATGATGTTTGTTTTTTAAGAGAATGTATTACAATGTTAATGTTATCAATCACTCAAACAAGCTGTCAATTAAGAAATCTACAAATTACTCAATACAATGGATCCTCTAGAATGATGTCTATAAATTGTCAAACCCACCCCACCATCTTGTTAACAACTGTCAATTTTTTTCCAGACCTACATGCTAAGTATTAGCGTGATTTATGGACATCCCCCAGTATGTTTTACATCCAAGGGTGTATAGGTCGTAGATAATGTTATGCTATTCCATATGTGTCTATACTTGGATATATATTTTTTCATAATTCTAAATCGAAATACTCATATGTAGTGGAGTCGAGGTAGTGTAACGTTAAGTCACTCTCCTCTTAGCCAGCAAACCCGGGTTTCGAGTCCACCGTTTATTTGTGGTTTGAAATAAAATTACGCTCATGGTGCACCCAGCCACCAGGACGCTAGCTGAATGACGCTAGCTCTGCGGCACTAGCTGAATGTCGCCTTTCTGCCCAGTGGCACATGTTAGTTGAGCTCCTTTGCGCAGTCCGCCGCATCCGGACTGTACATGCTGGACACGACATAGGCAATACATCAGAAGCTATGGTCACAGATCCCATTTGCAGACTTTTAATACCCAAGCGGTTTCGGAGGTGTGAACAGAGATTGCATTCGGACAGAGATTATGATCCACTAGTGAAATCACTAACACTATTTTGAGAACATTGAGAACATGCCAAAGCATTATCGAGCAACATACAACATTGTTGTTGCCGAAATGTGCCCATGTGGACAATATGCAGATATGATATCTGATTTGATGCATATCTGATTCGATAGCTGTCTTCAGTTCTCATAAGAAATGAAGACTACGTTTTATTAAATTGCTTTTATTATTACCTGTTTCAAAGTTAATTAAACCGATTGAAGTACCAGAAAAAGTATTTAAAATCACAACAGCAAGAAACAAAATTATGATTTCCTTTTGTGTCTATACAGATGGTCAGAAAACAGACTAGTGTAAATTGTAGAGACACGTGATGTTAGCACGTCGTAGTCGACGATGACTATAATCTTATCTAGGATGATGATGATGTCTGCGGTGTGTGCGGCTGTGACTAATGAGTCCTATGCGTGTCTGGAATTCTAGATCGCACTGATCATGTGTGGGAGAAGTCTTTGGGACATTGAGCCGCAATTGTCTTTATTCTAACACATTTTTCCTGCGCAGCGTGTTATTATTTTGTGCGTGAGGTTCTCTCCAACTGCTGCACCATTCTTGATTCTGCGACGCCAGTCGGCTCTGTCTTGTTCAAGACTTTCCCATTTTATTGTTTATGTTGAAGTTAGTAGTGATACCTTAAGAGTGTCTTTAAAACGCTTCTTATGGTCTCGCTCATGCGGAACCCAGTCTGAAGTTCTCCATATATCAGTTTTTGTGGCAGACGATGATCTTTCATGCGAACTATGTGCCATCTCAGTGTATTGTACTGCTTTCATCAACAGTGTGTGTATGTTTAAAGATTTTAATTTCATCAGTAATTCACTGTCTGGTATTTTATCACACCAATGTGTTTCTTACGAAGGCAGTTTTGGTGTAAATGGTTGAGTCTTCTAGCGAATCTGACGAATACTGTCCCTGTTTCACAGGCATAAAGAAGTGATGACATTACTGCTGTCTGGTAAGCTGTGAGTTTGGTGGTATTCAACATTCTCCTCACACATGTTTGGACAGTCTGCCAATTGTGGCATTAGCTTATGCTATTCTGTTGTTTACCCAAGTGTTTATGTTTACGACTTGTGAGAGAGTGATGCTCAAGAAGCAATAAACTATTGATTATTTGAAGTTTTTCTTGTGTGATGTGTATATAAGGATTGAAGGATATATGATAATATGAGGACTTTTCTGTGTATTACTGGTGAAGCCAAAGTTGTCGCAGACTATATAGTGCACTGCACACTGTCTGCAGAATAAGAATACAATAGTCATCTGCATAGAGGAGTTCCCTGAGACACATAGTCATTACGTTTCACATATGATTACTTGCAGGACAGGTTTTATGGAGAAAGTGCCTTTCAATTTGCACTAACTCTCTCTTGGCTCTGGTGATTAGTTCCGTTGGATAGGCAATGCCAATACGTCTGGAACCAAGCAGAAATGCAGATGCCAAAAAGATTATATTTTACACCATCGACTGCCTTAGTTCTCCCCTCCTGACTTTCTGTAGCCTTCTGGACCCTCCGAACTTATCCCTTGTATAACTTTTCTAAACCACCACATTAAAAAAAAAAATTAAAAAAAAACAACACCCCACCAATATGCAATAAAGAACGTGTCAATAATTTAAACTATATACGAAAATATGTGAACATTTTACAATTAGTGAGCACGATATACTAGCAACGAAATACAAGGACAGACGTTATTTGGACTAGAAAGATTTAATTAGTACGAAAGACACCAGACAAACATCTACGAACCTACATATAAATGACTTTGTAATGTGTTGCTTGATTTCGTGCTCACAAATGGTAACACTTTATCCTATATCAATTTACATCCACATTTACACTGTATTACGACAATCCCTACAATTCCATCTCCTTAGGGTATTCCTCACACTGATAATACATTTCTACAAATAATATAGTAATATTCCATAATAAATAATACTGTGGTACTATCTGTTATGAACTATGATTTAGAATTACTCAGACTATAGAAAACAAAGGTAGATAGACTGGTGAGAGAGAGAGAGAGAGAGCAGAATGAGGCTAATAAGGCAGTTCTAGGATGTACCAGAGAAAGACTAATAGCTGCAATGAGGTTTATCTACCTACTTTAATACGAGTTTTCTCGTATTCCGAAAATGCAAGAGTATAGTGGAAAAATCTTCTGTCTATCCCACCACAGTATATAGCATGAGAATGGAGATAGAGGCAGTAACAGTGATTACAACTAGGATGAAGAAACAACCACCAACATCTACAGTGATTTATCAGACTCCCATAGTATGCTGCGCAAGATAGGAAAACATGATAAGAAAAGAGTTAAACGCTTTTCTTAACAATGCAAAGAGCATCACACGAATCTACTGTTCTGGTCATGCTGAAGTCAGGTGCAACGAAAGATCTAAATCATTGGTAATTAAAGCTATAGGAGATGGCGAATTAATGAAAATAGACCGGACTGAACTACTTAGAGCAGTCATGGATGCACCACAAAATGATGATAATAATGCCCAAAATGACAGTGTACATATTCTGAGAGTGATAGAAATGGCAGTGATCAGGGAAGATGGGGAATAAGTACGAACTAATCGGAAAGACTAGAAGAACCCACAAGCTACAACTTACTGAGATATTGAGCTTATATACTTCTAGATCGCTGATGGAATATCACGCAGGATATTTATGAGAATGCCATTTATGCAGTGATGTGGTTACTAATCAATACTCTCTACAAATATCAGTACTTTAATAAACTGACGTTTGACAATGCTCACGTTTATTTTAGCAACGAAAACAGTAGAATGGATACTATAAGAATGTAATATCTTCGATCCTTGGAGGATTAAATATTTTCCAATAGTTGCGAATATTCCTTCGCTTCCGTGGCAGAGGGGCAAGGTAACAAATATCATGGTTCGAACTCATACGAAGTTAGTTTCAGGAATGGAAATTTTCCAGTGAATGTTACTTTCTCGGTTAATATATTAATATATTACAAACGGTGAATATCTGCCTTTTATGGGTTATCGGGATGTATATCAGAGATGGGACACTTTGCGCTATGGTTTACACATTTGGTGCTTTATATGCCCTTTGCTACATGTTACATCCGACATAGATGTGAATATTTTACTTTATTCAAATTCACTCACATGTGTGGGAGTAAATACGAGCCTCGTAATACAAAGATACACACATCTCTCGCACTCACAGTACAAACAAAAATAACACGTAACCTTTACTACAGGCATGAAATATAGATTTTAAAAAGATAAAGATTACAAAAGACAATTTTAAGAACTGATTTCATTATAATCAATGTAGAGAATAGTTTACAAATACAAAAATAATGAATCTTTGGTGTTATATCTTGTCATAGCCACTGCGTTTTCCACATGTAAAAGCAAATATGAAACCATCCTGAAAAAAAACCCAAAAAACAATGAAGATATTAAATTTTCACTTGCATTAAATAATAGAAATATATATCGTTCTCACTAAAAAACGGACTTCAAAATTAATAAAAAAATCAGCTACTTCTTCTTCTTCTGCGTTGTTCTCAAATTCCTGTAGATTAGCAGGATGTAGTCCGGAGAACGGAATGCACTGTGTCATGGTTGTCACGGAATGCACTGTACAGCATTGCTGCGATACCTGCGCCTTTCGGTCTGACACATCCGACTTCAGCATGACTTCGGGAAACTGGCCCTATATGTCATGGGACAGCCACCACCATCCCAAAATGAGCTACTAATTTAGGAGACTTGTATAACTCAGACATAAATGATTGCGTACTACTACGTATTAACATTTGGATGCGGAAGCTGGATATTCACACAAGTACTAGAAACAAAATTAACTATCTTTGAAAACAAGTGCAATCAAAGAATATTGCACATAAAATATATAGATTTTAAAACAAGCAATTCACTAAGAGAAGAAACATACCAAGAATACGTGTCAAGTTTTATAAGGAGCTTCCGTTTGTTGCCGGTGCCCGAGAGGGGAGCAAATAATAGCAACACTTTTACCTGCCACGCATGTCGTAGGAGGTGACTAAGAAGTATTTATGGTGGAAATGGCGTTCCATCTTATATAGGAGAGATACGATCAGAACATCAACAGGGAAATTCTGCAATAATTATGATGCAGAAATCCAGGCAATTAGGTTGGCAACTGAAAAACTGTTGAACTCCAATCCTGGCTCACAGCCCGTGGCATTCCTGACATATGCTTAGTCAGCTCTTCAAGCTCTCCAATCTGGAAAACTAACAGACTTACAAAAACTACTTAATGAACTGTCTTACCAGTACATGGTAACCATGTAGCGGATACCCTCTTACTGTGGAATACCCGGAAATGAAAATTCAGACTAATTGGCTAAGAAAGGTGCTGCCGAAGACCAACAAGATGTACCAATCACCTACCATCAGAAAAAGCAGATGATCACGTATTTTCTGACCTGCTACCAACGATTCTTACCAGGGTAACATGTTAATCATGATTAACAGACACGATTCCATAAAGTTCGAACTCATACTCTACTGTGGCACAAACTTCGCACTGAAACTCTACTGTGGCACAAACTTCGCACTGAAACTCTACTGCAGTGTTTCCCAACGTATTTTTCACAAAACCTCCCTCCCCCACCTAAGTCTTTCTAAAATTCTGATTTTATCATGAATTTATTGTAATCCCCTCATAACATTAACATATTTTTGTATATTAAAAAATGAAATTAATACATACAATTTAGGGAATAATTGTTCCCTGAATTGCCCCCCCCTCCTGAACAATTAAATTGCACCCCCCCCCCAATTGTGAGACGTGGGTCGCACGTTGGGAAACACTGATCTACTGTGACACAGAGTACGTCAACCGCTATCCCTCACCTCCCCCCTTTGCCGCATGGTATGAATACTCGCGGTTCTAGAGATGTGACCGTGATCGATCTACAGTACTATATGGGAGCCGCGTTAGCGCACTGGCTTCGCATATGAGTGGTCCTGGGTTCATTCCCCAGTTGAGGCGGAAACGTTTGCCGATCGCAACGGCTCCCAGGTCGACCCAGCCTTAAATGGGTACCGGATTAACCCGGGAAGTAAAGACTGCGAGGAAGAGGAGATGGCTACCGCCCTCATGTGCAGAGCCTGTGAAATGTGAGATCGCTAACATCTCACACCCTTACGGCATTAATAAATGCTATGGGTTACTTTACTTTCTTTTTTTTTTACTATATGATATAGTATAGCATTATCTGTCCGGCTCTGTGGCAATGTGTGCGTCTGTGACGGTTAAAGTACCGAGTTTGATCCCCACCACAGGACATTGTGCTGTTAAGAAAGCAATGGCAAACTACTGAACGTATTTATATTGCCTAGGGAATCAGTTCAGTCAAAAATGCTGCGTTGATGACTACGTCCTGAGTAGGATACGCTAAGAATACCATTCTACTAACATCAGCTTGGGACACGAAAGAGACATTACACTCCAAGTTTTTGCTTTTTGGCTGCCATGAGCATAATTACCATAAATCACAGAATTAAATCATGGAAAACAGAATGAATTTGCAGTGGATAACAAAGAAGAAACAAGAAGTTTAAATCACATAATTAACTTGCGGGAATTAGACAGATAACATTTCTAGCCCTGGACATAAAAAGTATTATGAAAAACATGGCATTACTTTCTTCATGCAATACACTAAAATTGCTTATTACAATATACAATGCGGTGCAAATGGTCTCACATTGCTCTCGTCGGACCCATAGTTAGCAGTTAACCAAGATCCTAAAAGCCCCTTTTCGTGGTGCACTCTAGAAATAGAAATACAGCTGATTTTGCTGTATTCGTGGAAAACATTTTTATGCTCGTGTCTGTGGATGTGGAGGCTGTAGATGAAATGAGAATTGCCTGCAAAGAGGCGAGCAATACCTCCGAGAAATGCTGAAAGATAAACAATGAGTGACGTCGGACATCTGTGCATTGTCTCTCGTACAGTACAAAATGCAGAAACATTGGAGGGGCGGCCAATATCAATGTCCGATATGAGTAGATCCCGCTAGGACATGTACACATTAAACCTGGAAAAGGCAAAACTCGCTAGAGGGCAGCGCTGCGTATGTGAAACAATATAGTGGCTAATGAGGCACAATTGTCCAGCACGAGACCGGCTGGCGGAAGTTCCGTTCATGTTCGAGAACGCACAGAAGGCACACGTTCAACCACAATAGATCCCATTCAAAGTAGGAGTCATGTCTAGGGTATTGGATACGCCGGCTCGAACATATACTCCTGGGTATGAACGAAAGCTTAGAATACAACTCCCCATTGCACACCGGAAAAGCATTGAACAAACTTCGGGGAGCACATTGTTAAAATTTCTAGCCGAAGAAGTGTTGATACTCGGACTCTGGGTAACGTAGTCGGAAGGGGTAGTTGGAGAGGGGGCGAGTCTCTAACGACACTGTAAACCTAACCCAACTCTATTGTCGCTGTTTATTGTCGCTGTTGCCCACCACGGTTGATTTAGAGAGAATTCGATTCAATACCCAAGGGCACACTCGAAGTTTTTGTCCGAGATAGACGTAATCTACCCACTTCTTTGTGTAAATTACGCAATGTTGAAGAGTCAAAATACATAGGCCGCGCCTGGCGATGGATTGAAAGGCCATCACAAGAGAGTGAGGCGAGTGCGTGAGTAATTCACAGGTAAATCCCAGATCCGTGTTTGGAAAAGCAGCACCTCGTCTAAGAATGTATATCAACCTTGGATCTAATTTGACTGCGCCGTTATCCAACACGGTTCATGATATGTGACCTAGGGACACAAAGGGTGGTAATGTAATTGTCTTCCTACATGAGGACCAGCTCGCTGACTATGAAGCGTCTCGTCGAAGGAAAGATAAACAATGTGTGACCCTAACAAACTATCAGCTCGTCTCGCAACATATACCCTCTCTGACTAGAGGGCTCCTCCAATAGGCTTTGCATTGAGCCGAAAGGTGAAGTTTCCTGGGTATGAAAGAAAGCTCATAAACTTCCCAACTGCACATATGAAGCAAGAGATAATCGCTCGTAATTCCTGGGGTTCGAAAATAAAACAAACAAACAAACAAACAATATGCAGAGTCGCGCGGCCATGCTGAAAAAGGATATACTAGGCCAGAAAGTGCAAAATAACGCAGCTCCGCTGTGATTCCAGCAGCACATCTATTGCTCTACCACATCTCCCGCTTTGAAAAACCATCACATTAAATAGAAAAATTGCACACTTTAAATTTTACAATATCTCTTTGATTATAGCAAACAATTACATATATTCACAATGATCACAACGCCACTGCAATTAACAAGTACATTAAAGTTATATTTGCTTACGACAGCGTACTTATATAATTAACATGATATACGTCATATAAGAATCATTACATAGGTGTTCCCTACTTGGTTTACGGAAACATGATCGCATTTGGTGCCTTAGTTATGTCACTGATGGGATTAATTAAAGGATAATGCGACAAAAATTTAAATTATATATTGATTTAATATATCATTTTAAATATTATACTTTTACATCTCTTGGAAATTCGACGTAAATAGTTTTACTAAGAAGTCTTAGGGGTTAGTCTAGTATTTATAATAAAATGACTGCACGCCACTGACAATATATACTACATTACCTTAATAAGTCCAGGAATCGCAGACCATACAGTTAAATTAGGTATCCTTTCTCGTCCTTGTGCCTTCCTGACAGAGATTTGAAATATTGTCCCAAATACAAAGTAAGCAATAAGGAAAGAGAAAAATCTGTAGAACAAAATGTCACACAATTTAAACATAATACAAGTGGGTAAAGCATTCCAAGTATACTAAACAGTAGTGAAACAGCATACTTTACATATGTGCGAAAAGTATCAAGTCTCATTTAGCTTTATTTAAGTATCTAGGTCTGAGCATTTTCTTAGTAACTCCGGCGAAGGGCCAAAATGTTCTCTTAACGTGCAGCTTTCTAATTTTAACTGAACGGACTGGGACATCGATTAAGGGAAGATTTGAATTATCTAGTTGGGATTAACATTGATCTACTTCTGTGTTTGTTCTTATATTGTTGCAGATTAACAGGATAATGTCTTGAGAACGGAATGCGTTGTGGAAAGCTTTGTAACTGTGCTGCTATATCTGCACCTATCTCTTATACCGATCTGATTTCAGTATTATGTTTAGGTCACTTTGACTCTTCATGGAAAGTGACAGCCAACCTTATTCCCAAAACCCACATAGTCATCCTCTTGTGACATACATGACAATACACAGGCAAAATTTAACATTCAGAAAGTAGTTTGCTGTTTTCTTCTTAGACAGCAATAAATTTCTCAACCTACTCACTTATATGCTGCATTTATTTTTGTAAGGGGTCCGATGACTATCACATCTACACCCTCTTAAACACGTACTATTTTAGTGGAGATTCGCCTGCGAGCAAGCTGTATCATGGTGGGCTCATCTGTTATTGTTGTTGGTTCACCACAAGTGGGGAAAACCATTTGTTACTTCCACATTATGAAATTCAGTTACAGTTATGTCATTAACTGAGTTCAGAAATGGCTAATAAGCCATTATGTTGTCTGCATTGGTCATTTTACACACATGGCATTGTATTATTACTTTAGATGGCGCTTGATCTGCATGTTTTACGCATGTGGTTTCGTCTGTGGGTCTCACCAATGACCCACTAGACATACCATCCATGCAACAGAAAATCTTAGTGGATGACATGCCGTTATATTGAGGTTATCTTCTTATAGAAGCTTCATGGCACGCCATCTATACAATTATGCTTTTATTTTGTTGTTGAAATTGTGTTTAATATTTACCTGAATATATATGTATTTGGGTTGGGAGGGAGCCAGGGATGTACTGTGCAGCACTGGGGAGGAGGAAACTGACATCACTGTTTTTTCCTATGGCTGAAACCCATCATAGAAGCACAGTGACTCAGGACGTGACAATCCTTTTGACTTGAACATTTGATTGCATGTCTGGAACAATAGAGAAGTTCGACATAACCAGTAGTCCATTGGTGGCGGAGAATGAGCACAGTGAACCCTATCTTGGCTACAGTGGCTAGGAGCAGTGTATAGGTTGAAACCTTCCTTCCTGGAGGTGTGATAGTTATTCTCTGGATCTGTCCCGGGGTGGGCTGAAATCCACAGGCTTCCTAGCAATATAATGCCTTTTAATGGTATTAGGTCAAAGGGCATGAGTCCATGGACCGTTGGATCAGCAACCAACCAACCATCTGCATGTGTATTTGTAGTTAACCTCTGCTATTGAGCTGCTTAATTTTTTTTCACACCATCCTGCACATTTTAAAACGTTAGAGCACCATAACGTACTGCTTCGTACAATGTCTTCCTATTTTTCATGGCTTATGTCAAATGCTTTGTGTGAGCTGTTTAACGAATCCTTGCAGTGCTTATTTTGTTCATCTTGGAAATGTATGCCTTTTTGCATCTCAGAATATATACGTTTTTGTGTGTGTAGACGATGATCTGGCACTGGTATACACTAAATTTTGAAAGAATGGACATGTCTGTACTGTACAAACTAAATCATAGACGCTTGTTCTTCGGGTTGGTGGTTTGTGGCAGAGAACTTGCACCAATATCCATGTAACGAAAAAATATTAATGTTTTCTATAATTGGAAAAGAAAGTCAAAACAATGAGTTTAGTCTGAGTAGCAGAAAGAGTGAAGTAATTGACATAACAAAGAAATACTGCTCTAGGTAATGTAACATAAATGCAAATATGACTAGTCTAACACAAATACAATCGTTATACATTGAAATTAAAAACAAATAACTAGTTTCTCTATTGTCCGGTGGGGAACAAAACATACGATTATGAAAGTAAGAAAGATGAAGTAATTTAATTTGTGCAATTAAACAAACTGATTGGACACTTCAACCAAAAAGCTGTTATTATTTAAAAAACTTAAGACATGCGACAGACAAGTAATTAAACAACTCATAAAAAAAGAACAGTTAGAATTGTGAATTCTATGAACATCCTCTTGCGACGTTACATTATGAATAAAAGTTAAAGGACTTTTAATCAAAACCTAGGTTTAGTCTGTCTTTAAATTACAAAAAAATGTACCATTTCCTGTTTATGCCTTATGGTAAACTGATATTAAATTCTTGTAATAGTTTCATATAGTAACGCTTATGGAAAAGGTGGAAACTTGGCATATCGTTTTCTAGACCACGTCTGAGTAGGAAGTTTTCTAGATCACGTCTGAGTAGGAAGTTTTCTAGATCACGTCTGGGTAGGAAGTTTTCTAGACCACGTCTAAGTAGGAAGTTTTCTAGATCACGTCCGAGTAGGACGTTTTATAGACCACGTCTGAGTAGGAAGTTTTCTAGATCACGTCTGAGTAGGAAGTTTTCTAGATCACGTCCGAGTAGGACGTTTTTAGACCACGTCTGAGTAGGAAGTTTTCTAGACCACGTCCGAGAAGGACGTTTTTAGACGAGTAGGAAGTTTTCTAGATCACGTCCGAGTAGGAGTTTTTAGACCACGTCTGAGTAGCACGTTTTCTCAAAGAATCGAATATCGCTGAGAGTTGGAGTATTCTAAGTATGAAATAAAATTCTGGAAGATCACTGCTCCCCAAAATAGTATACATAGAAGATACGAGCTTCATCGCTCATAATTCTTGGGGATCGAAATAAACAAACAAATAATGCTTTCCTATTGTGTAATTGATGGAAGCAAGACGATGATACGATGGGCAACTTACATAATAACGATCACAGTTCCAGCACTGATACTCGATGTGACTTGTGGAGAAGTGTTGCCTGCACAACAAGCATCAGAAGTGAATATGAAGTTCTGAGAACATTGCAAAATAAGAACATTGTTAATAGGAAGAAATACTTTGAGCCTAAGTATTTTACAATGTGAATATATAAAAGCATAGTGAAAACTTTATTGAGAGAAAAGTAAACACAGAAGTTCTAATAATACTAAAAATAAAAATAGGAATGTAAAAAGAAGTCAAACTACACATCAAATACATATAATATTTTGGACATATCAAAGTCCTGTCGCCTTGTTTAAGACCTTGCTTGAATGGAAAGTTGAATGACGATGAGAATGAGGTAGGCAGAGATACAAATCAACAAGAAAACATCATTAAGCAAATTATAATCATGCAAAGCGAACCATTGAGGCAAAAAGAACAGAAGATATTGGAGGTTCGCTGTAGCCAACCTTCGATGACGAGATGCTACTAGATTGATTTTATTCACGTGGCAGCAGTATTTGCTCAAATAAAACTTCATGTTATACACAAAACTCTAACTCGATACCTGACACTTGACACCAAGTGCCAGCAGTGTGACATACATTGTTTTACTAACTATACTAGGGATTAAACACTTCCAAATATAAGTGTTCGCTCTTACAAAGACTTATATCAAAATCCACTTTGTCATGATGCCATATTAAAACATACAACGAGAACAAAATATCATCAGGCGACATATTCTTTCCAGAACGTAAGAATTCCCTAAGGATCTCTTGAATTCTCTAGGGTCTTAAGCAAGTTGTTCTACTTCTTTTAGTGACATGCGCAGGCATTCTTGAATGTCTTTTATCATGGCTGATTTTGCTGGTTGCAACCAGCTTTGCTAGATTGTGATTTGACATGATGGTAATACTGAAATAACACTCACTAATTCCAATATGAATTATTCACCACATCTATAGAAACTGTTTTTGCACTATACTCCTAAAGTATATATAAAATATATAAACTCATATATATTGAGTTTATATATTATCAATTGGCACAAAATATATAAATTCAAATTTTAAATACGTTGATTCGTCAAGAAATAACATACATCGACTGGACAACAGGTCTGTATGAAGATAAAGAGTATCTATGCACTAAACGTCTAAACAATTGGAATGGGGGTGGGGTGGAATTGTGCTCAAATGCATTGTTGTAGAAATAATAAGTGAGTAAATTATAGGAATTTGATTTTTATTAGTTTCTTGAAACCTCTAACTTATTACTTCATGATTAAGAGACATCGTGTTTGAGTATTGACTGCCTAAATTTCTCTCTCTCTCTCTCTCTCTCTCTCTCTCTGTGTCTTTCTCTTCTACATGAAAATAAGAGATATTTCTAGAATACAATGTCAATTAAGATATTTGTTTCTTTCCTTTCCTACTTTCGTGCTGAAAATTCATGCTACCAATAATTATTTCTTTGAACGTAATGCTCTGTTTCATAGTTTACAAATATACTCAAGTATCTGCATTTTCCAGTGATACATCTGACTTTAGCATGAACTTTACATATCTTTCATCAAATTCCCAACCCCAAATTGGCTGTCTATGCATGCGTTCAAATGTTTTGGTAATTTTTAAACATCCCTCTCCCTTGTCAACAACTGTCAAGAATTCAAGGATCCCTTTGCTTAATAATGACACATTTTTACTTAGACATATGTTTCAAACTCGAACAATGTTATTGGTGCATGAAAAAAATATTGTTGACGTCAACTCTTATTGAAGAGCTTTTTCAGACCATCATCTTAATTCTTGAGGTAATTAAGGAACATCTCCCAAACCTCTTTAGTCGCCTCTTAGATGGAGAAAAAAATTAAAAGCATATAAGCATTTTTGACCAGCACTCAATTCGCTGGGAAATATGCCAGACGAATGTCTTCTAAAGAAACCGTTCTACGGTGAACTGTGTGCAGGTAACTGTTCAAAAATAAACTCTTCAATGACTACTTGAAGACATCTATCACGTACTGAAGGATAGATAAAAGCTTTGGGAAACACAGCTCTTGACCGTCCAGCCTTGACAGGCATATCAAAGCGAGTATTAACACTTTTGAACAGGGTAAAAACATTACTGGCGATTCAAAAGAAACAAAACCGAAAGGAGAAATCAGACAGTATTTCTTCATCTCAAGACCTACTACATTCCAGCTCACATTGCAACAGATAATTCAGACTCGGGAATGGATTCATCAACCATCTGAAAACTCACAAACAATCAAATCAAACTTAACCCTTCTTAATGTAATGATCATTGTCACTCGAAAAGGAGGAACACCATCACATCATAGTTATCACTTACGACATATGTGGAAGACCAAGACCACAGTGATGCTATTCTTTGTTCCTCATCGGGTTCTCACAAACTTACGAACTAGCCTGTGTTGTTAATTTGATGAGTCTGCCTGTTTGCTTGTAGTTATTCTATTGGAAATTATGCACATTATACTCATCTGGAGAGGATAATATCAAATAACTAAATATATACTTACATAATGCATATCCGGATATATTTTGTCAAGTACAAAATTATCACCTGAACCACAAATACACTTGACAGAAGTATACCTGTGGAGACCCACATACACTTGATATTATACATATATATATATATATATATATATATATATATATATATATATATATATATATATATATATATATATATATATATATATATATATATATATATATATATATATATATATATATATATATATATATATATATATATGTATATACATGTATATATATATATATATATATTTATATATATATATACATACACGTCCTCCACCATGTGAAGGAGCCTAATCAACGCTGTTCTGGGCGTAGAGCTCAAGGACTCTCCAGGGTAAATTCTTCTCCATCTATCGTGTCGCTAGAGCTCAAAAAAGATTAATCACTAAACCAAACCAGTCTCGTCATTCTCAACGGTCCACTGGCGATGCTAGTTCGCCCACTGCAGTCGGTTCTGGAGATGCGATCCGTAAAAACATGTCTTCTGTAGGGTATTCTAGCACAGAGACCAGCGTTGCGCAGCGGATTCCTGACCGTTTGATCTGAAATTCGATGGGCTGCTGACATTGAGTGGACTATAAAGAACGAAGATGCAAATCGATCCCTGAGGTGACGCTGCCGTATGTAACAGTCTTCTGCAGGAATTGTAACTCTGGGTCTTCTAATGCTCGGCCGATCTGCCACTGAGCCAGTTTGTTGAAATCTCATCCAAAGGATACTAATGGTGCTTTTAACCACATTACATTGTCTGGCCACAACATTTTGTGATTTCCCTGTAAGTTTCCAAAGATGATGTATCGTTCGTTGTTCTGTAGTGAGATGAGCCCTATTTGCGCATTGAATTTTCAAATGAATTTGAAAACTGTCAATTGCTTTAATAGTCTTTCAATAATATGGTCAGAGAGTTTTGTGTTCATTAAGTTTCACGGGATACTCATGGGCCCCTAACGAGTTATTACAAAAATATTGGTTTGACCTTGACCTCTTTCATGATCTCACGAATCATGAGGTAAGTACAACTCAGGTAGCACGAGAAGTTAATGAACAGGGTGGACACAGTCAATAGGTTGAATGATGCCCAATCAGCGAATATCTTTTATTTAAAAATAATGCGTTTCTTTTTTTTGAACGATATATATTACATAAGGATACCTGCATAGAGAAATGGATACATTTGATTGACATATACTTGTAAAGATCTAAAGGGACACAACCGCGTTGTAAAATCAATAAGGAAAGGTATAGTTGCTGGTAATATGGGTAAGAGCTTCCAAGACGACGATGGATAAGAGAAACTTCAGATTGCTTAAACATGTCCTTGAGTTCGACAGGAATCTTGAGTAGCTCAAAACATTAATAGAGAATACTACGTTCTTGAAAGAATATTTCATGGGAATAAATATCTACAAGTTTCAGGCCATCGAACGTTCGTCTTGCAGTTTCTATGTTTTCTAATTAGAAATAAATACGATTCCTTTACCTAATTTTCTGTGGCTCCGCCATTGTAAATATGGCATAGCCATCTTTTGCCTCAGAAGATGCCAGACTGTGTTTGCCAGGATGTATTTCATGCCATTGATCTCCTTTAGTATTGTCTGAAAATATAAAATAAAAATTATTTAATTGAATAGAATTGTTATTATCACATTAGACAGTCCGAATGAATTGGTTAAAGTGATGTTGTCATGTCACTTTACCTTTAACTCTTTATCTAGAGTAAGTCGGCATTACCAATACCATGTCAATATGCTTCGTTCTTACTCGTATAATGATTACAAATATGTTATGTCAGGATTCGGAAACATCAACGAAGAAATAGTATTAAACACCATCGATGTTCGTGTCTAGTCTACAACATACCGAGGTAGAAGACATGCTTATAGAAAACATGGAGCAGTGGAAGGAAGAGGTAAAAAAGGTGGAATAAACATAGAAAAGGGCATCTAAGAAAGAATTGAATACATATTTCCAACATTGTTAATTGTATAAAGTATTATATCCACTGCCTAGATAAAGTGTAAATTAATTATGTGATTAATCTACCGCTCTTCGTTGTAATACTGACGATGGCAGTATTCATTCCCGAGAAACACTTTAAAATGTATTTGTCCTGCTGTGTTCCATTGTCAATGTAATATACTAAAGTGAAAGAAAATGATTAAATGTTTTTCATTTCGCGACTTGCCAGAGCGATCATGGCGATCATGACTACCCTTTAACTCTGTAGCACTCAAATCGCAGATATAAAGAATGTCTGAAAGTCTACATAGATGATGTATCGTTCGTTGTTCTTTAGTGAGATGAGCCCTGTATGCCACACTGTATAGTAAAGTAACCAATAGCATTTATTAATGCCGTAGGGGTGTGAGATGGTAGTGTGAGATGGTTGTGAGATGTGTGAGAGGCTCTGCAAATGAGAGCGGTAGCCATCTCCTCTCCCTCGCAGTCTTTACTTCCCGGATTAATTCGGTACCCATTTATGGCTGGGTCGACCTTAAACGACCAGCCGTTGCGATCTGAGAAACATTTCCGCCTCAACTGTGGAATGAACCCAGGACCACTCATATGCGAAGCCAGTGCGCTAGCCAGTGCGCTACGCGGCTCCCTTTAGTCTACATATGTATTTATCAATTGTTCATCCAACATTTTTGTCCCCAACACACATAACCATTTAATGGCGTTATTTCTCCTACCATATCCCAACACACATAACCATTTAATGGCGTTATTTCCCCCACCATATCCCAACACACATAACCATTTAATGGCGTTATTTCTCCTACCATATCCCAACACACATAACCATTTAATGGCGTTATTTCTCCTACCATATCCCAACACACATAACCATTTAATGGCGTTATTTCTCCTACCATATCCCAACACACATAACCATTTAATGGCGTTATTTCCCCCACCATATCCCAACACACATAACCATTTAATGGCGTTATTTCCCCCACCATATCCCAACACACATAACCATTTAATGGCGTTATTTCCCCCACCATATCCCAACACACATAATCATTTAATGGCGTTATTTCTCCTACCATATCCCAACACACATAATCATTTAATGGCCTTATTTCTCCTACGATATCCCAACACACATAATCATTTAATGGCGTTATTTCTCCTACCATATCCCAACACACATAATCATTTAATGGCGTTATTTCTCCTACCATATCCCAACACACATAACCATTTAATGGCGTTATTTCTCCTACCATATCCCAACACACATAACCATTTAATGGCGTTATTTCTCCTACCATATCCCAACACACATAACCATTTAATGGCGTTATTTCTCCTACCATATCCCAACACACATAACCATTTAATGGCGTTATTTCCCCCACCATATCCCAACACACATAACCATTTAATGGCGTTATTTCCCCACCATATCCCAACACACATAACCATTTAATGGCGTTATTTCCCCCACCATATCCCAACACACATAACCATTTAATGGCGTTATTTCCCCCACCATATCCCAACACACATAACCATTTAATGGCGTTATTTCCCCCACCATATCCCAACACACATAACCATTTAATGGCGTTATTTCCCCCACCATATCCCAACACACATAATCATTTAATGGCGTTATTTCCCCCACCATATCCCAACACACATAACCATTTAATGGCGTTATTTCTCCTACCATATCCCAACACACTTAACCATTTAATGGCGTTATTTTCCATACCAGATCAAGGTAGCGATTTTTAGTTTACCATTAGTCTTCCTAAACTTAAGTTTAATTTTTTCTTTCAGTGTATAGCCTGCGTCAGTGGTCAAACAAAAATAGAAACGTGGTAAATATATTTACACTATATATTGAATAGTTAGATAATCAAGTAGAAGTTTCGTAGCTCCAGTAGTTGTTTCTCTGTTCTAAGAATTATCGTTTCATTATGAATTGTTTCCGATTTATCGCGATATCACGAATACAAGGAAACTAGAGCACACCCAGTCACATAAACGACAAATCTCAGTAACCTATCATAAAGAAAAAGCAAGAGCTGTTCAAATATAGAATTTTCCTGTTGCAATAAAGCTCATTATACACAAGAAACCATACTGTATAGTACAACAACTTTCAAAGAATCTTGTGAAAGAACGATTCCGAACACTAGTGGACGTGCATTTTCCTAATCGCGAAGTGGATATCGTGACATTCTGACAGTCAGTCTCCTTGAAGAACCACGAATACATATTTCATTCAAAGATTAGTAATTAGCATCGCGCACGTTTTGTTATGATCAGCTACCAAATATCTTGAGACCAACGGGAATTAAACCAGTCCGTTCTCACGGCCATAATCGCCTGGCAACTAGAGTAAACGCGGTTTTCCGTGCTTGACTAACCTAATCTAAATTTCAAGCACGGAAATAAACCATTTTACTCTAGTTGCCATACTTGAGTACACAGTTTGAATGTCTTGATCAAATCGCATCTTTTATTGGAGATGCGGTTTATCAAGTACGGAAAAACCTGTTTACCTGAGTTGTTAGGCGATTCGGTGCCATTTAACGGACTGGTTCACTTCCCATTAGTCTCATGAATTTTTACAAATAGTTATGCATATATGCCTACCATACCCCAGCTACTGTTCCATCTAAGTCGAAATCTGCACAAGCCTTCCAATAATATTGGTTCAAATTTGTATCCGAAAAGTAGAATCTGTTGAAATATTGTAAAAATATTTATTATATTCTTATTAACTATAATATCAAATTATGAAACAAAATACCTGCAATAGATAAAATTGGAAAACAAAAATTCAATAGATGATATTGGGAGGGCAACGTGTCTATAGACGATATTGGGAGGAAAAGTTTCTATATATGATATTGGGAGGCACAGTTTATGTAAGTGATAGTTAGTCGTCGGATCATTATCATTGCACTTCAGACGCATCCATAGGTGCTCCGTTCTTCACGAGTGTATGCACCATTTTATACTATGACTGCCAGTTCTAGCTCTTTATTTATTGACAATCATTCATCTAAACTCATAGCAATACTCATTTCTGGTAACGCCGAGATTTAAACCCAAATAATGTATTCTGGATATGGAAAAGCAATCATCACTCTCAGGGATTTCATTTGCCCATGTCGTTTCTAGTAAGAAGTTCAAAATTTCCGCACGATCATTGCTTTACCGCTGGAGCCAGTAGCAATATAAGGGATTAATGTGCCAGTGCCGGATAACAACCCTAAACAGGAAATGTGTGACTGGGGTAACACAGGGAAAATATCAAAAGAACAAAAATAGGTATAAATGTTACCAAAATAAGTCATAAAATAACCAAACAACGAGACACAGTGATAGACGACGTTTCGACTTATAAAGCCTTCATCAGAACATACAACGGATAACAGTAAACAAATTTTACATAGAGACACACTTGGTGGTGATAGGAAGTAAATAGAGAGAAGAGTGACAATAGTGAGGAGATGACGCAGGAAGCACAGCTAGGACAGCATGACAAGGAAAAATAGAGTTTGACAGTATGGTGAAAGTGGTAAGTTAGTGCACAGAAAAAGTGAAAATAGATAAGATATGATGCAAATAAAATAACATATAAAATTGATATTGAAGATGGCTTAGCTTGGAAGTAGTTTGCGGTGGAAAGAGGCTGGGAACTGGAGACAACAAGAAAAATAGCAAATTTTGGTCTGCCACCACACGTTCACGGACGCAGAGACAGAATGACCATCAAGAGGCAATAAATCTTGAGTGGACAAAGGGTGATTCTGTCCACTAATCGTTGTTCCTTATAGATGAGCCAGTGTACAGTGCGAGTAGTACCCATATAGGGGTTGCGTCGTGTGGCTGGTCCATCATTATATCATCTTCGGATGATGAGACCGGTCACATTCCCCAGTACACAGCCTCAAAAGGTACTTGACGCTGCAGTTGTGTCCCTGGTCAATCTTTCGTTATATTTCATTGGGACTTCTGTCACACCGACCTCCACTTACAACGCCATTGAGGTACATTGACACCTACTATTCACCTACGACAATCCCCCCCCCCCCCCCCGTTTTCATCATCCTATATATTTGCACATGCCTTGGTTGTAGTTCCGAGTAGGCCTCCATCCGACATGGCCCTCGTCTCCTGTCCCTTTATTCTCCACCTTCACTACTTCACTAATGGCCTTTTCTGCGGCACAATCTTCCACCTCTTCCTATATTCGCCTTCTTGTTTTTGACACCTTCCTATGACGCACTTTTCCGTTATGATCCCTATCACTTCAGCTCTGCCGTCCCTTCTTCCCTGGGCACCCTCGCACCTCCGCATTCCTTCCTTATGTGACGTATCTCCGTTTCAGTTTGGGGCCCACTTCAATTTGCAATTTTCACTTCTCTTCTTCTCTCTCGCTTCTTTATTTACCGCCTTTTCGTTTTCCTTCCTTCTCTCAACCCCCTTTCTCTCTTTTTATATGTTATTATAGGCCATTGTTTGAGCCATGTTTCCTGATACCTACACCTTTTGGTGACTACGGCCCTGCCTTACGCTTAGGTTCTTGTTTGCCGCACATTCTCTATACTCCCTGTCTGTGATTCATCGAGCCTTTGTGCATTCATGTTTTATTGCCTCTTATAGCCCGCGGATGGTCTTTCTGCCTCATGTCCTTGAACGTGTGGTAACAGGACATAATTTGCTATTTTACTTGTGTCTCCAGTTCCCACTTCCTTTTCACCGCAAAATACTACCGAGCTGAGCCATTTTCAATATCATTTTTATTGTTATTTTATTTGCATTATATCTTATCTATTTCCAATTTTTCTGTGCACTAACTTACTACTTTCATATTCTTTGCTCATTTTGATAGCAGTATAAGCCAACCAATTAGTTCTCTGGTTGCCCTGAACACACATATGACAAGGGACGACAATAAGTGTGACACATTCGAACTGACCTCTCGACAGCCCCAAGTGACCGTTCTCAATTGAAACTCATTTAATTTTTCTAATCGTGCTTTCGAGTCACTGAAAATGTAAAGATGAGTTGTCCTCACTGTAGTCACCTAGTTCAAGACCTTCGTCACTACGATAATCTCCATAGTCTTCTTCTTCTTTCTGTTTTCATGTACCTTTAGGTGTTGAGAGTAGAGTGAGTGTACTGCCTTTTGCTCATCTATTTGCCTCTTCTGCTGTTATATTTCCAAGTCTTTCTAATACACTATCTATCCACCTTTTACGAGGGCGTCTAATTATTCTACTGTTTTCGTATCGTTTGTTAAGGGGTTCTTGGATAATACTTTGCCATAGTGATGATGTTTGTAGTCACAACAAATGTTGCACTCTCCTCTTTGATGGTCTTCCCTATGTGCTGAGTTGTGAAGGCATAACCACTACGTAGGTGTATAACAACTGACCCGTCCGTTCATATAATAATGCCCCTTGCTCTGGAATTATCGCTCATCAATGCCTGCACATCAGACTCCACTGCTAAGGGGGACCACACTTTGCATTGTCTTTTGAGAGTTATTATCACTTTTAAGGAGGTCTTCCAATCCACGGGCACACTTACCCGTTCTGCACCAGGTGCCACATCTTTCAACATGAACACGTTTTTTTTTAAAAATATAAACTCCCTATTCATTATTTTTTTCCCCTTTTATCTTTAAAAAAACGCTATATTATTTTCAGATATAAAAAAAGTTTTGTTGGCGTCGACTTTTGTCAAACCTCGTTCCCCTCTTGTCAACAAATGTCAAACTTTCCAGACCCCTTCCTCCTAATTACTGTCGTTAATTCTAATTATGAACGGCCCTAACCTGTCGATGACAGTATTAAGTGAGTTACAACCACCATTATTTTTTAACTTTGATATACCAAAAATAGACTTCGTCAATGGTTGAAAGAGATGAGAGGTTCATTATTAAAAAATAATTTATTATAATAAATATTTGTACAAATTCACATTTCAATTTTGAGGTACTATCTTATACTCACGAGGTTTAAAATAAT